>VDFB02284196.1:0-11658 GCA_007258455.2 Sequoia sempervirens | reverse complement strand
AATATGTGGCCATCCTCTCATAACTTGTAGAATATCAGTTCCCCTTATGCAATTTTTATTTTTGTATGCACCATATTATTTGAGGTTTTTCCATGGTGTTACTATGGAATGAAATACCCAATGCAAGTAAACCCTACATTTCTAGGTAGATTTATCTTGTACATTTTATAGTACTCATCATTTTTCTTTGCCTTTTCTTTTAATCAATTAGGAGGTTGTCATTATGAATCCACTACTATTCAAAAACTACTATAAAGCACTTAAGCTTCCTAACACCTTCTTAACTAAATGAGTTGTGGTTGGATGGCTAATAGAGTTCAATTGTAATATGAATCTTTGTTTTAGTTATATAGTCTTGTCCATGGTTTTTAAATGGATTTCACATACCTTTAATGCTTTTGTTATAATTATTTTATTGTTCCATTTAGATTTTTATTTATTATAATTTGATTTGTTATAATGGTTGTGTAATGAATTTTTGCAGTGATTAAGGAAAATTTAGAAGGTTACATAGTTAATTGAGTAGAACCATTCAATTTTCAAATCAACATATTACCTAAATGGTTGTGATCCTAAAATTAAAAAATCAATCCATGTCAAACTAATTATGCAATTCATATACTTAGCATAAACTAATAACTAGAAAATAACTTTTTCAGATTAATGGAGAATGGGGATGGGATAAGATGATTTAGAAACTTGATAAAGATTTGGTGGGCCACTCCTCATATGGATATTTATAAACTTCTCTTGTCAACATCTATCAATGTGAAACATTATCCAACCTTTGAAATATAAACCCTAATACATTATCCAACCTTTGAAATATAAACCCTAAATTTTAGACCCATTGCATGCTCAAAACATTGTATCAAACTCTCTAACAACATGTTTTATTTTTCTTATTACAAAGATAAAAATTTATATTAGTGTTGACAACTTGTAAAGAAAGCACGCATTCAAGTGGGAAAACCCCAACCTTGTGCCTACAATCCATTTACACTTAGAAAAATAAGTATGTTATTTCATGGTTGCTTAATTCTAGTAACATGCTAAACTCAAACAAAATATAAGACTATCAAAACCGAAGCTGCTAACCCACACTCTAGTATACACAAACATTGAAGCTGGAAACATTTGCATCAAGCTCATTGGCACGAGTTTAACTAGCTACTACCAGTGAACAATATGCAAACTCAAAACTACCAGTGTGCTTTATTGGAGAAAGTCTATTACATAATCTTGACCGAATGATAAGTTTTTACTGGAATCTGGCTTTGGTATCGATGCCATAAAGAAAAAGAAAAATAAGATTCTGTAATTCAGCAAAATATTAATTGTCAACTCGTTCAAATATCTTCTGGCAAAACAGTGCCTTCTTGCAGCTTTGCAATTGTTAATTCTTTTCGTTATGTTGGACAACTAACATTGTACTCAAAGTATACAGCAGGAATGCAGTTTTCAGGCTTTCCGAAAAAGAGATAAATTGAAAATTCCGATACCAGGAATAGAAAACTGTAAATAAAGATTCCCGCTTTCCAGTGTTTCGACTCATGATAAGAACCAGTTAGTTCGAACATGCAACTGAATAATATAATAGCGAAAAGTAAAAATACTGCATACTAAATTGAACTTTAATAGGACAGAGTGTCATGCATGTGTTGTCTTTAAGAAATAGCAGAAACAGAATAAGAAACTATTTGCAGTTGCAGGACCCATATTCATTTCATGACTGTAGTGACTAAAACTGTATATTCGAAGAATCTAAATATTCCATCGTCAGCAATTCATCGTCAAAGAAAATTCACCACCAGTAATTCACCTTAATATTTTTAATAAAATCAAAGTTTTGCTGAGGGTGAATTTGATGGTGAATTTTCCGTCGGTGAATTTTTCCTTGTGGGAAACAAAATTTGAGTATGATTATCAATTGTTTCTTGCAAACAATTCATATCTTGTCATTAAGATATGGATTGTTTATTGTAGAATTCAGATATGTATTACAATAAGGGGAGGGTATTAGTAGTCCTTATAGACAACTTCCCACATCCCAAGCTCCTAAATGTTATGTCAGAGTTTGATATTCTTTTTAGGGTTTTTTATGCAATTTAAGAGCTTATAGTTATTCTTTTGGCTTCCCCACAGTTACAAAGAATACAAGAGGATTCGTTATGTACACAAAGGTCAAAAAGTTGTCATTTCAAGTTGATGTCGGATACATATTCTCTATTGCCCATTTGCTTTGACCACCATAAAATTTGTCCAATTGATCCAATACATATGCACAAATGCCCCACTAATAAAGTGGACAACTATTGGCACATTTGGAATTTGTTAGTGGACTTTTAATTAACATGTATCAATGAACATTTATTGGAACATAGATAGTAAGTGGGGCCTTTCCACTACTCAAGTTCAATAATTACTATCTCTAATAAAAAGATATCTTAAAATATATAATGTTTATTGTTTCATTAAAACATTAGAATTGATATATGGTCAATAAGATTTTGAAATATAATTTTAATAATTTAAATTTTTTATTTTATTTATTTTTTAAATATTGTAGATGAATTAGTTTTTTAAATTCATTTAAAAAACAAAACTGATATAATTATGTTTTTCAAATATTTGAACATTTTATAAAAGACTTCATAAAAAAACATAATACCATTCTTAATGATTGAATTCAAACAAAATAAATTACAATTCTTAAACATATATACTTTGAATAATATTACAATCCTTAAACATATATACTTTCAATAATATTTTATTTTATTTTATGTATAATTCCGCTTTTTCCATTGATAAATATATCTAACAAAATTGAGTCTTTTGTTTTTTGGTTCCTGGTATTACGTAGTTTTTTTAATTCTAAATATGATTTAGCTCCTCTTGTGTATGTAGTATTGTTACCATACGTTCATGCTGTTAGTATTTGCTGTCATAAGCGATTTATAGTGTTGAGCGTATTCCTTTTAACATTCATGATGACATCGTAGGAGGACGGAAACTTTGTATTATAATGAAGTTTCAGGGGATGGGGCCCAATAGAACTCCATCGTCTGTAAGTTCAAAAACAAAAGCCCATGGCATGTGCTATTGCCGGCGCCTTTACAAAGAATTTGAAGCCCAAAAAGTCTATATATACCACGCCAGAGGATAGGGAAATACAACTACTTAGGCTACTTTAGCTATTTATCTCATCCCATTGCTGTCTTTGCTATCGTTGCTAATATACCTGAGTTGAGTTTCTGCTTTAAATTTTGAAAATGAAAACTGGTCTTGCTTTCATTGTTTCTGTCTCCTTTCTTTCTTGGGTTACTTTACTTTGTGAAGCTCGGCCGATTTGGATACCGAATACAGAAAAACTATTGCCCTCACCAGCTCCCACCCCCATCATTTATGCGGTCTCCACTGGTAACCAGAGAGAGACAACAAGCTATAAGGACGGCTCTGCTGGGCCTCTTATAAGTAAGAAGAAAAAGTATGATGGTTACCCAACAAATGATGATGATGAAGCTGCAGCACCACAAAGGATGAATCATCAACAAGGTCATAGTCCTGGAGTGGGACACAGCGATCCTTACTCCCTCTGCTGTTGAACAGCCAAATTGAAGAATGAGATTACACGTTCATATTAAAAATTTATTAGTGGCTTCTCCGTTTGTTAACTGACCTTTATTTAGAGTCTAACATTTTGTACAGGAAAATATCGTGACGAGTGACAGCATGTAATGTTTGTTGGAATTTATTTCTTTGTTAGAATGTGAAGTATATGACTCGAAACACGAATATAATGTTCTCTCTGTTCTTTCCATGAATGACATTTCCTTCTTTTACGCAGTTTTTATACTGCCCCTTCCTTTAAACCGAATGCATTCATTATCTCGTTTTAGTTTACTTCGAGTTCTGAAAGCTTGTAGTGTAACAATTGGTGACGAAACATCAAAGTTCTTTATATTAGATGTGCATCAAAGTGGAGGTTATCCTGAAATCTGGAAGCCATCATGAATAATACCACTATTTGTATATCCTACAATCATTGCATTTCATAAGAAAAACGTCATATTGATATGGCCTGTCATATATAACTTACATCACATACCGAATGTTTTTACATTAGTATTCTCTATAATGTTTTTTATTAAAAAAATATATAAATATTTTTTGCATATAGTTTTTAATAATATGTATTCAGAATTTTATTTGTGGACATTTTCATATAATAACTTTGATAGTTTTTTTTATCAGAATGTAATCTTAAGAAAGAAGATTTTATCATTGAGTTGATCTGATTGAAGAGATGGAAAAATTGCAGAATGATTCAAGAAATATTTGCTGAGATTTCGGCAAATGAAACCATCCTTATACGGTAAGGATAATTCAAGTCATTATGAATTAATGAAAGTGTGTTGATTCAATCTTCCACTACACAAAAGTAAATAACATGGTCTCCCTTAAAGGTGAGAGGAATAATTTAGCTTCATTTGATATAATTAAGTAATTTTAAATACTAATTAAAAGGATATTCATAACCCTAACTAGTGCTTAATTTGATCAAAACTGTAGTATAAGAAAGGATCTATATCATAGATTAGGTTAATATATATATAATTTAATCGTACAAGATGACAGTTAAAATAAATAGAGTTTTTCCATGTATAAAATTATTCAGGAAACTGAAGATGGATGAAACTTGATGTCTAATAGAAACACTAAATAAAAGAATGGAGCATATTGTAATTGGTAAAGCAGTAGATGGATGAGAGTCAAATCTCAGCGCAAGTTTCTTTTGTGACCAAAACATTTGCACCAATTCAGTCATCCAAATTGGTAACGATACTATTTCCCATGAAGATTCGGTGAGTGCAATCACCTTATGCGCAGTGGTTGTGGTTAATAATTCTATTGAGGCAAAGATGATCAATGACTTCATATGAAGATATGATAGGAATCTATGGACGAAATTCGATGTGTGCCCAGGCGAATGGATAGTTACCTCGCTAACCACCAAACAAGGTAAAGTAGACAGCACTCAGCATTGTTGCACTTCTTCAAGACACAGACTCTTTTCACCATACTACATAAATCATCCATTGCCAGATTGCTAAGAGAATGAATGGTCTGCCAATCTGAAAGTAAAAAATTAATCTCTGTACGCTGAATGCACCTTCCGAAATTTGCCTTCAACACATATATAACAAGCAATTTTTAACAGCGACAAATAAACAAAAGTAGTCTAAAAACATTAAATTTTTAGGATGCAACAACCCTAAACTTCACCAACTCAAACCATCAATATTATTTCTGCTTGCTAATACGAACTGGTAGGAAGAAAAATGTAGACTAGCGTGTTGTGAGGAAGTACAAAAATAATTAAAAGACGGAAGTAGCAAGTGGGCCATAATGATTTTTTGTGTGTTAGGATGATGTAGAAACAAAAAATGGGATGCTACTCCTTTACATGCTTCTCAGAGTTGTTTTGTTTAACAATGTTAATAGAAATACTTTTCAGAAACCTCCACATAAGTATCAGACCTTTCATACATGTTATGATTAAAAGTAATATATTGAGCTCTACCCGCCCAGAGCATCGTAAACCTGAATTCAAACTTTAGATGAGTCCCCTTCCGTGGTTCACACACCTTCTATAGGAAATTGTTAGATAATTGAACAATTTAAAACGAATTAAAAAGCACAAACAAATCAGATAAACACACATCACACACACAATAAATGATACAGAGCTTATTTGGTTCACCGATATTGCTACATCCATAGGAAAGGTGTGCACACTATCTTTATTGTAGAACAACACCACATACAATTTCTTCATCCTTTCCATATTATAATTAACAATCCCTAATATATATATGAGTGATATGGGTAATGCAGAAATTGAAGAGGCATGGAATGTGAAGAGGTAGAGCTATTGGACTTCACATACATAACAATCTTCCATATGAAGTCCAAACTATGTTGCAATTCAGAGATGTCACCCATCTTTCTAGGCTAACTATCACAATTTCACCAAACTAAGAGAAGCTTTAGTGAACTCCAACTTCTCTTTTAGAAAACCTTCATAAGTGCATCACTAGGATCGATCAATTGGTATGAATATTCTCTAACTTTATCTTGTCCTATTCAAGAAAACTTCAGATAAAATGACATTGAAGCTCAATGTGCTTTGTGTTGATTATGAAATGTTGCATTTTTGGCCTAATGTATAGCATTGTTGTTGTCATTATACAAAGTGGACTCTCCTTACCTCCTTCAATGAGAGCAACAAGGGCATCTCCTTACCTCCTTCAACGAGAGCAATGGATTCTACTTTTATGGTTAAAAGAGCTAATAATTTTTGTAATCTAGAAATCTAACTAATCATTGCCCATACAAAACTAGATACATATATAGTGGTTTCTTGTTGTTTGTCCAAACCAATGTCATGTTAAGAGTCAATAAAACCTTGTAGTTGTGAATCATTTTCTACAAATATGAAAAATGATCAAAAGTGTCATTCAAATATCTCAAAATCTAATTGATAGGTTGCCAATTATTTTTAGTTAGATTGCTCATGTACTTGGTGACAACTCCCAATAGATATGCAATGTCAAGTCCTATGTATATCATTAAATACTTGAGACTCCAAACAACAAAATAATAGGGTACTCATTTCATAACCTATTTTTCTTCTTATTTCTTAGGACACATATCAACTGAAAACTTGAAGTGATCAACCAGTTGTGTGCTAATGAGCTTAGAATTGTTCATGCCAAATCTATCAAAAATATTTTCAAAATATTTTCCTTCCGATAGCTTCAAGTCTCTTTTCTTCCTATCTTTGATGATAGTCATTCCAAGAATTTTATTGGTAACCCCCAAATATTTCTTATAATTTTTTTAAACCAAATGCTATTTCAAATTGCTAATAACTACCATGTTAGTTCTAGTCACTAGCATATCCACAATATAGAATAATAGCAAAATAAATTCACCATTTTTTAAAACATTGCAATGGATATAAGGATCAATTTCAAATCCATGAAAAGTTTTTCCAACCATAAAAGAGTCCAATTTTAACATCGTTGTTGTGGAGTTTTCTTGAGCACATATAAACTATGAAAATTTGGTATTACTACCTTTATCTCATTATAATTTATTATAGAATTTGGTCCTATCAAAGTCTATCTAGGTGTGTTTCTAACTCTTGCCTGTCCTACTAATTAGCTTTGAATTCCATTTGCAAACTAGATCCTTATCACCTTTTCTCTCAAATCCTTCAAGTGGCTTCATCTACAACTCATCCAAATCACCATGGGTAAATGCTATCTTAAAATCAAGAATCTCCAATTCAAGGTCATGAATAACAACTAATCCACATAGTACTCAAATGGAAGTCATTTTAACTATTAGTGATTTTTTTGACAAATATACACCCTTTTGTTGATCATAACTTGTCACCCACAATCTGGCCTTGTATCTCTTCTTCTTAATATCTTCTTCCTTTACCATGTATACCAAACTATTTTTCAAAGATTTTCAATGAGGTGGAGGAGGGACCAAATCCCATGTGTGGTCAACCATCAGGGAGCCCATCTCATCTTCTATAGCTTCCATCTAGTGTTTGATATTTTTATTATTACACATGTTTTCCAAAGTGGCAAGTTCAAGTTATCCCAAAATTAATAATTTGTAGTGTCAAAAAAAGGATCCTTTGACATTTTTTACACTCGTTTGGGTCCTCCTTATGGATTTTGGCTTAATGTTTCCTTGATTTAGTGTTGTAATATAGACAAAACATTCACATTAAAGGTCTTGGGCCCTTGTGGGTTATGGGACATAATAACCCAGCCAAAATAACCTTGGACAAAATAACAAGGTCACAATAACCCAAGGACAAAATAACCTGAGGTCATAATAACCCAAGCCAAACTAACCCATGGTTAGAATAACCCATGGACAAAATATCCCCATAAGAATATAGAGAAAGGAAAACTAAATTTATAAATTACATGTATGTTGCTAAAAAAAAATTATTATTCAAATTTTCAATTAAAGTGTCAAAGTATGTGTGATTCCTCTTACATAATCTAAAATGTTATGGTTTTCATAACCATCAACCAATATTTTTAGTCTTTCTTTGAGTTCACGGTATTTTTTCCTGCTTAGTTACCCAGTGTATCCAACCATATATTTCTCTAGTCTATTCTCTTGGAGACTATTCTTTTTTCACTACTTTATTAATTTCCAGTTAGGTTTGTTGTTGATGTAGGAAGCGATTCCTTCAAATCCTATGTGCCATCCTTAATAGTATTATTGGTTATGGGAAGGTCATCTTGAGTAGTTGAATGGCAATTCCACATTGTGATTGGAAACTTGGGTGATGGAGTCTGTGTTTCCTCTTCTAGTTAGTTTTCAATCCACGTGTCCTTCAAAATAATCCAACTTATTCCACGAAATTGCCTTTATTTTTATAGTAATAATTTACCATTTTATAGGTTTTAAGCATATTAAAAAGTGTTTAAGGCTATTTTAGGGGTATATAATGGATATATAGTCTAAAAACTGACTAAATAGCCTCTATGGTGCCTCACAGTCCTTATTTATAATTTATTTTATGTCATTTCTAGTTTACTAGCTTGATCTAAAATGACCATGGGTTATTTTGTCCATAGGTTATTTTGATACATGGGTTAATGCGTCGATGGGTTATTATGACCCCACAGGTTATTTTGTCAGCAGGTTATTTTGATAGGTCCATCTATCTAGGAGTTATTTTGAATTGAGTTATTATGTCTGATACCGCCCTTGTAGACTAATGCCAATTTAATGGTGCCTTATATAAAAGTGTTGTGAGTGTTTGTAGCTTACACTTTCACAATTTTTAAAGGATTTTATCAGCCTAAACATAATTTTAATAATAATCCCTTGCCTTATTTTTGAGTGTTGTAAAGCGTTGTAAACACATTTTTGCATTCCTCTAGGCTTGTCATCAATAATTTGGCTTTCTTATGCTTTAATTGGCCCTATTTTGTATCCACAAGCCTCATTTATTGCATCTTTTTGAGGATAATCATGACACCAACTAGTAACCAATCATAATTTAGGTGTTCCAAGCTTGTGTGGCCCAGATTTAGTGTCTGGGACTCATTCGCCACCTTGGGTGAATGTGTCCCACCTAGGTTGTTTTGGCCCCAATGCAAGTTTCAAACATTTTTAGACACTTTTGATTTTTTCTCCCATACATTGTGTGTGATGGGACTCATTCACAACCTTGGGTGAATGAGTCCTATGTGACCAAAATTCAAATTTAAATCAAATTTCTGGTGGGATTTTGAAATAACCTACACAAATAATTTGGTGGTCATTTTTATTTCTCCATCATTTCTTACACTTTTATATGATTAACAATTATATATTCAAATAAGATTGATAATAGTGTAAGTGTTTATCTTGTGTTTAAGAGTGAAGCTTAGAATTCATATTTCCCTTGTTAAATAGCCTCCTAGAACAAAGGAGTTGATCATGTAATTCTTGTCATTGACTTGTACAATTTTGTGAGTCAACACCATCCCAATATTATGAATATGTACGTTGAATACATCATCTGTATGCTTGGTCTCAAAATTACTTTATA
This sequence comes from Sequoia sempervirens, assembly GCA_007258455.2. Taxonomy (NCBI): domain Eukaryota; kingdom Viridiplantae; phylum Streptophyta; class Pinopsida; order Cupressales; family Cupressaceae; genus Sequoia; species Sequoia sempervirens. The sequence goes on along the minus strand of VDFB02284196.1, from coordinate 2,015 downwards.
TATTTCCTTAATTATGATCAATCTAAATCTACAGGATTTTCTATGTCTAGACTAGGCCACACTAGCCTTCCTATCTCTCCTAGAAAAATACCATCTAGTAACATATTTTAGGTTATTATTGCCTTTTGTTGTTTAAATATATGTAAGATAGGTGTTAAAGTAGAGACCAGTAATGAATTTGTTTGAGATTCGTAGAAAAATAAAAATAGTTGTATTAGTTGACGCTATAGTGGCTAGATCACATGAGAAAATTGAGACTACTATTAGATAGATTTTTGGTTGGCCGACATGATCATGTAGTATGCCCTTTATACTATGATCGAGTCATGCGACAATTCAAAAAGATTTAGAGAGCACCTTGAGGACGATCCTTTTTCAAGAGGTCAGTACAAAGTTCCTAGAGACTAGGTGATACAGTGTGGCTCACTCTAGACCATATTGTCAAGAGTGGCTCTGACTTCTCATATCACAACCAACCTCTAGTCTTCGACACAGATGACGTCGGTACCACATGGGATTAAGAGGAGTGGTGGAAAGTATCATGACCAACTCATGTATATCTGATTGATGAGCCTATAGGAGATGTAAGACCACTGCCAGATGAGGGAGATGACAAAAAGGATAGGGATGAGGAGACACAATACAGAGCTGCAGACATATTTACTGATGTCATTGATGATGAGTACGATGAGGATGTAGATCCTGACTATAATGGATAGGAGGGATAGGAGGAGGAGGATGATAAGGAGGATGAGGAGGAGGATTAGGAGGAGGAGCCACCCCTAAGTGAGAGTGATGAGGTAGCAGCTGAGGATCGACACGAGTGGGGAGAGCCCTCTCCCATTCCTATGACAAGATCACAAGAAGTAGCTACAATAGGTATCCATACCCATAGTCCTAGAGAGGCTAGCACATATTATATGCCCCTTACACAAAACAATGTTGATATTGCTTAGCCTATCAAAGATATAGGTGATGATATTTAATTTTATGCATGTATTGTAGTGTTTTATGCTCTTTATATATATATATATATATATCATGATGATGTGTGTTGATTATGCATTGTTTCTACCTTGCAGGAGCAATGAGAGATTGGCAGGAGTTCTATCATCAAGTAGTTGCATAGATAGTGCCAGCATCCATCAATGAGGAGGAGATGGACTCAGATTATGTGCCCCCACCTATTGTGGAGTGGGATCTAGAGTCACTTAGGCCATTCATGAGATTACGGGAAACATATGAGAGTCTGAGGAGATGACTCCACTGAGTTGAGATTGTAGGATAGTCATCTTGAACTCTAGAAAAGGTTGAGAGACTAGAGGTAGTGGTAGCATGGCTACATGTAGAGAGGGAGTAGATAGTAGGGGAGCATCATGTTACCTTTGGATGGATATAGGGTTTAGAGTTTGCACTCAGATTCGACAGATCGCGATCATGATCACGTATGACTATCTCTTGACGTCTTGCTATCAGATCACGAGTACTAGATGCGAGGGGTCGAGTACCCACAAACCTTAGAAATATTGTATATTGTACATAAGAATTTGGATATATATATATGTGAGAATTTGATATTTTATTACTTCTATTAATGTGTTTGAATGTTAAATAGCAATGTGATTAATTAAATAACATTTGTAAGATTATTTAATTAATATCTTCATGATTTAACAAGACTTATGTGATCCAATTAAAACTTATTGTAGTTTATTTTAGATATGACATGATGATTAAGTATGTTATGCTAAATTAAATGTATTAATGATCTAACTTATCATAACACACAAGATGAATGTGAATAGTACGAAACCTAAAGTAATTATAAAAATAAATTAAATAATCACTTTAGTGTTCAAGACATATGCATAATTGATTTGTCAAGAATGAAGCAATGCAAAAGCATATAAGATATGACCCAATAGCTTTAACAACACTGCTTTATCATTCATACTATTCAAAGGGATTAGACATAATACTAACAAAAATGCATGAAATTGATAGGTGCCTTAAGG
>VDFB02284195.1:0-84693 GCA_007258455.2 Sequoia sempervirens | reverse complement strand
GACATGGGCATTGCTAATTACATGGGTTGGTGGCAAATCAGAATGGTGTGCTGGATCTAGGCAATGTGAATGCAGAGCATTTGTTCACACGAGGCCCAATGTTCCTTGCCATTGCATGATGGCAGTGAATGAAGTAAATGTAATATTGAATGCTAGTGTGTGGGAGAGTATACTTTGATGAAGTTGTATTGTTGGAAGAGCCATTGTGGTGTTGGTTTGATAGCAGGCTATTGTTAAATTCATCATGTTCAACTCCATTTTTTAGCAAGTACGAGGATTTTAAAATTGTTGAGCTATGGAATCAATAAGTTAGTTTGCATTGGTTTTTTGTAAAAATGAATTTATTGTGTATGTCTTTCGTTCTCTTCTTATTGTTCATTTTGATAGTAGGTTTGAGGGCTTGAACACTGATGTGTTGCATAATGTGCGATGAAGTATATTGATTAAGTTGCATTGTTGAAAGATAAATTGTGGTGTTGGGTTGACAACGACTATTGTAAGATCTATCGCCTATTCTTCCCTAGTTTGTTTCATAGGGGACAACTACAACTATAAATTTCATTGAGTTTCCCTACTTTTTGTGTCAGATTGGAGGGTTTTAAGGCTATCATTCTCAGCTATTTGTAAGTCATTTTACATGGGTGTTTTGTACAGATTTTTTTTTTCTAGATTTTGTAAGTCATTCTACATGGATGTCTAGCGTTATCATTTTTTGTTGGTGGAGAAATTGCAATTGAATCCTTTTTTTGTCAAGAAATATGGTTAGAGTTTGTAATTTTTTTGTTTCTCATTTATTGTTTGTAGTTATCTCTATGGATTTTTTGGCTTATACCCATTACCATAGGAGCAATAGTAGTTAAATCTAGGTTCTTGCATTAAAATGGTTAGGGTTCACAATTTTATTTCCCAATTGTAGATTAGGATAGGAGTGATTGTATATCTATGGATATATATATAGGGTTTGTTATTTGTTTGAATATTTTGATAGGATTTTCGTCAGCCGGGCCTTGAATAGTATTTGTTGTGTAATAGGTGTGTTACAATTTCTCTGTTTCTCTATACTAGTTCTTGCACCCAAACGAGGTGCAATGGTTACGTCGATAGCAAGATATACACTAGTAACATATTGAAGGGCGGGGGATCAACAAGGGGAGTGGGGGCAGGTCGAGGGAATCACAAGAAAATGTAAGTTGCTTTTCGTAAGTTTAACAATTTATAGGAAATTTCAATTGGCGATGGGATGCGAGAAGATTTGAATATGAACAAACAAAACTTAATTTAACTCGGTATGCTATACAAAATGGTGTTAAACATAATATATTTTGTAAAATGAAAGAAGACCTGTAACTTAGAAGGTTGATTGGACTAAATAAAGTTGTTTTTGGTTAATGATATACCTTGATCAAAAGTCCTCCAAAAAAGGTAATTAATTTTAGGATAATCATTGATTTCTTTCCTAATATGAATTATGGTAGAAACCTCTCCTCCACGCGACCAATAAATGCTAATTTTTGACAAAATCTTACAAGAAATATCTCACCTGATATCTGTATTAGCAGCATTAAACACAATTCCTAAAATGAACACCCCTCCCTCAGAGAATCTATGCATGGTCACACACATCAATTAATGGTGCCATTACAATCACCAAATTCGTCTGATGTCTGATTTTCCCCTGCCAATTTGTGTGTGCTCCAATGTCCTCATATTATTTTGTGTGCATTCATTTCAACCATAGACCATTGGAGTGAGGCCCCTATACTGTGCATAGTGGGGTAGGTATGGCAGGGATGGTTGAAAATTGCAAGTTACGAGTACCAACCTTAATTACTAAACTTTATCCAAAAACCTGCATGTTTGTCTCCTGGGGTAGAGTTGGAAATCATAGTGTGTCTGGTCAATTATTGGGAGGAAGCAGGTAGTCCTCATCTTTAAGGTAAGCAAGGTGTGGGATTAGTAGTGGACCTTGTTTAGAAGTCATAACTTGTATAGATTCTTCCTTAAGGCACCTAAAGTCTCCAATTCATGTTAAAGTAACTTGAATACAGTCCAGTTGTTTGAGTTTCAACTCTGCTAATCTAACATTGGTCCATATTTTTGTAGGTTAGATTTACTGACTCATGTTTTGATTACATCCTAGGTAATGGGTAGTACTCATGATTGAACACTACACATGCACACACTAATACGAAAGTATACAACAAAGAATAGTTGCGTAAATACATTAGAAAAATAAAAAATGAATAGCTTATGCATTGATTGTTTTTTTGGAATTTAATGTGTTTTTCTACTTTTAAAACTACAAAACATTAAATTTATTTACTATGTTGTCGCAGTCCATGTTTGGGCCTCTACAATATTGAAATATTAGAAAGAAAAAATTATAAATGGGGACCCTATATGGCCGTTTCTTTTGGGAGAGAAAGAATGGAAATTACCTGATGTACACTTTGCCTGGCGACACATGCCATATTAGCATCACTAACTCTCCTTGGCTACATTTTAGCTTGGCGATTTAGTAGAGATTACGCGCAAAGAGATGACAGGAGGCATATGATTTGGATTTGTAAACGGCATAGAAATCAATTGGAGTTTGTCCAAGGAATGTTGTTCATGGGAGGTTTAGTATGTAAGTTTTCCATGAATGGTTTGTTATCGAGTATAGAGTGGAAGGAGCTATTTGATGACCATTTTTGCCCATATTCTTTGAGCCATGTAACCAAGCGCTTTTTAACTCTCTCTTATAGTTGCAACTGTTATTGCTACTCAGCTATGCATTTTAAGAAAATTGATGTTGCATGGAGGGGTAATCTGGAGAACAGGATGGAATCAAAGTTTTAAATTTTTTCATGTAACCATATAATGACACCAGGGATCTTGTAAGCGGGGCCTATGCTATCATGTGCTGAATACAGGTACGGTAGGCTATAGATAGATCCTTGAAAATCCTTCCAGCCAACTCATGAACATTCATGTGTAAGGTAACATTGCAATATTGCTTACTGAAGTCATGCTAGATATACTTATTTCATTGTTACTAATGCAAAATTTGGTACAAGGGCACATGCTTTAAACATCAGGAAAATGTCAGCTGATTTTCAAAAATGATTAAGCCATTGATTACACTTACTATTTTATCATGCGGGCAGGCAGTCTTTTGTATCCATCCCCTTCCCATTGTTTCCCCTCTGTGTGATTCTTCCCCTCCTCCTCCTCCGCCTACTCCATCCTCCTCTCCTCTTAAGCCTCTCGACTCCTTTGGAAAGCATATTTTGGGGTTGCGCCTCAACACTCCTCTTCACTCTGTTAAGGATTTTTCTTCATTGCCAGGCTCTATTTCTTACGTGGTTAGTTTGGGCTCTCCTCCTTGGTCCAATTGTTCCCCTTCTTTTGTAAATCAATTATCTCTTGTTCTCTCCAAGTGTACATATCAACTTGGCCTCTCTCGGGTGGATTCCATGCTTCACCATAGTCACATTGGTTTCTCTCCTTCCTATTTAGGGAGTCTGACCTTTCCTACTTAGACCATGTGCACTTCTTCATCCTCGCTAGTTTGGCCTGAAGCTCTCTCAATTTATTCATCTTAGTGTGACCTCTCTTAGGTGGAAATTACTCATGTTCTAATGAAAACATCTCTCAAATTGGCTAATATTGCATTTCCATCTTCCTCTGTGTGCCATATCTTTTTCCATGTCATTTTTCTGCTCCTCACAACTAGTACAACATGGTCGATGGATAGGGGTGTCATGCCCTTTGACCATCCTTGCCATACCTACCCCACCATGCATAGTACAAGGCCTCACTTCTATCATCTGTGGTTGAAATGAATGCACACGAAACATCAGAGAACCCACAACCAACAACAAAAAATTGGACATCAGACAAATCCGGTGGGATTCCCCACCCAGAATAGCCTATCGGCTAAATATTGAACTCTAGTGAATGTAGCTTAGATTTTGTGTGCAATGTGTGAGGAAGTATATTGATTAAGTTCCATTGTCAAAAGAGCCATTGTGTTGTTGGTTTCATAGTGGACTATTGTAAAAATGAAATTATTAGCCTTTGCTCTATTTATGGCAAATTAGAGGGTTTTAACACTGTGGCGCTGTACAATTTGTAGGTCGTTTTAATTGGGTGTTTTGTACAAATGGTTTATTTATTATTTATGTTAAAATTGTTTTTCTTTGGAATCTATACATCATTTTCCATTGATGTCTACCATTATGGTTTTGTATGGATGAAGAAATTGCAAATATATATATATATATATATATATATGTAGAGTGTTTGTTATTTGTTTGAAGTTTCCGATGGGATTTCCATCAATTGAGCCATGAATAGGATTTGTTTATGTTTAACCTCAAAGACAAAAACATATAAGAAGAAGATATATACCATAGTACATACCATGTACCATGTACCATTGGCACAGTCTATGTCAGAGTCTCAACTCTTTGTATAACATATTGTGATTACATCAATTTACAATACTCCAATCCTTGGCCAAATTGCGGTCTTCAATAATAATCTTTTATTCTAAGATACAATTGAATATCTGGTTTATTTTCTATTTGGATTCTTTATCATCAATGGACACAATCGAATCAATATACCAATTCACCTTTAGGTACTTCACTGTTGAGGAAGGCTTGAACCATCTCATACCCACACTGGGAAAATTAAATCATTAGCTTTGGGTGAATTTTCTCATGATGAGATCAAGTAGGGAATAAGATCACAACCGCGTTGAAAGGGGAAGGCATGGAGATGAAGTTCTTGTGGGGAAATATAATGTATAAAATGACTTGATAAATAATAACATTTCAGTTAGTATGATGTTATTGTATTGCAGAGTCTACTTGCAAAGGTTGAGAAGTCAAATTTACACCTACCATTTGTATTCAAAAAATTTCCAAACACCATTATGGTCATTGACTATACACCTAAAAATTGCATTACATTGAAAGTTTTAGATTTTATTTTTTGGGGTGTGCATCCTTTAAAATTTGTCTTTGTCAGCTAGCTAGTGTTTGGTAGAATTGAATCCTCTTTTTGTCTCGTGAACAGTGTTGTCAAAACTTTAATTGTTTTCCAAAGTGATATATCGATTAGAACATCATTAAAATATGTCTTCATTCATTGGCTCTCTGCCTACCTTACATGAAAGGCTGGAAACCAATCTGAAAAAAATAATTTTTTACTCAATCTGCCATAAATTCTTTGAAATGCCCAAAAAAAACCTATGATAGATTTTTGATATTTTGTTCTTTTGGTCTAGGTGTTATGGGACATCAATGTGAAAAGGAATGGGATGCGTTTCATGCCTATATTTTTTGTCATGTTTACAATTGTTTGTTGGTATAATTCTTGAATGATACAAAAGGAACTATAATAAGAGAAAGAGCTACTTTGTACAAACATAGCTTCTTCCTTTTTTTGTAGTATTTAAATAAAATTTATGGTCATAATCACATTCAGTTTTATTCATGATTAGGACACATTATATTGGGATCTTGTTGTCTTTAAAATATTGTTTTCCTTTACAGTGTCATTATCTAGAAATTTTTGAGTTGTTTTCTTTAGAGATTTTATGTTATCAAAAGAATATTTTCTTTATGATTGTGTTTAAGACAAGGGATTTAATTTTAGTTTGCTAAGATTGAAGCATTGGAAAGATCCTTATTAATGCTTCATCTATTAATTCAAAATCACTAGCCTTTTTATCATTTTAATAAATTTAATTTGGTCTTCACTTGATTTACCTTATCTTTTTGTAGGAAAAGGGTGAAGGTTGACATCAAAATCAAACATTGGAATCATGCGAAAACAAAAGCAAGATTGAAGTCGAAGAATTAAGCATCAAAATTGAAAATCAAAATCCTTTTTTAATGCTTTAAGGGACTTACATTCTATGCTTTAATTTTCTATTTTAGACTAACTTCTTTTTTGGCTCTAAAAAACACATTACAAAATCTTTCAATTTTCATTGCAAAGGGGTTAAAATGAACTTTAGGAAAAATGCCTAATTTCGCTTGAGGTTAACAATTGAACAAGACAATTTTCATATCTCATTTTGGAGCTTTAAAACAAATCCAAATCATTGCTTTCTGGACTTAAAATGAACATGTGCAACTTTGTTTTGTGATTACTTACTCAAACTATTACATCCCTTACCTTGAAACTGTAACTTAACTTGTTTATGATAATGGAACCATAGATGTTAATGTAGTTGCAAATAATGACCTTTCATGTGAATATGAAATAAAGGATTAAATAATTACTCTATTTGTTGCAAATATAATGTGAACATGAATGTTTATTTTAATATGTGAATGTATATGATGATGATGATATTTAAATGTGAATTACATGTTAGGAATGGTCTAACCCTAGTTCTTGTGCCAAGTGGTTGCAGGATTGACATCACATGAAGGGAAGAGGGACTATCATCTGGGAGAGGATGTAGTTGACAAGGAACAATTTGTCATCAAACTCTGAATCGATGTAAGACAATGTTACAAAGTTATAACCTTGGCCTTTGGTAAAATTATATAAGTAATGATTATTTAAGTCAAATTAAATAAATATAAATACTTATAAAGGAATTTCTAAAGATTTCTAAATATCAAACATTAATAAAAGATAATTAAATATTAAAAGAAATAATGAATGCTATATTCAAGGAAGTCAAGTGAAGGAGTGGGGTCGATAGTTTTCTTGAAAGGTAAAGCTTTCCGCCATCTCCATCGTGCCTCTAGTTGAAACCAATGGAAGGAAATAAGTCTCAAATGGAGGTTACAAGGAACATTCATGGGAGTCTCTCTCTTTACCTATCAAGCAATTCCTTTCTTTGAAGGCGGTTGGAAGAACATCTTAGCTCTGCAATAACTTGCACATTCTTTACATCTTTCTATTTAGGGAATTTTCCATTAAACTTTGGAAAATTTTGATAGTATCTTGTTGGATGCCTTTTCCATCATAGAATCCAATTTCAAATCATTCTCTTATCAGTATTTTTCATTTTCTTTTTTCCTCTAATCATTGTCATAAAGATGGGATTGTGGGGGTTACAAGTTCTCTGTGACAACCTCAGGAGATAGTTGAAACTAAGACCAGTCTCAAGAGCTCTTCATAGGAAGAATTTTTGAGTGAAGCTTCATCAACTCCAAGTCAAATTATTTGGCAAGTAGAAGAAAATAAGCATTGATAATCTTGCAATTTAAACTTGGAAATGAATTGAAATTTAATTATGTAAATAATTGTTCAAGTCATATAAATTATCTAAAACTGAATTCCCTTAAGTTGTCACTCAAAATAATTTAACTTACTTCTGTGCTACGGGTTGGGAGTCAAAAATTTAACTTCTTTGGAATTGTAAATAAACTTTTTTAAGTTGAGTATAAAATCATACCTTCTTGCCCTAATGTCAACCGCAACAAATACTCATACTTCCTCAAAATTGTTATCGTAATCTTTTGGACCTTTACTATGTATTTTGTCCTCTATCATTGATATTCTATGCCAATTTCTCTATTCTGACAATCAGCGTCTCTTGAAATGCATGTAGAAGAGTGAAATATCAAGAAAACCTTGCAAGGTGAACAATCTAATCTTTCCTTAAGTATTTTCTTGAAAATAATATTTAAGTAATGGTAAATCTTGCATCCCTGAAGTATTTAGAAATGGAACTTTATCTCTGTCTCCCTGAAGCTTATGCGGCTAGACTCACTTTTAGTATTCTAAGACAATTAGAATGGAGACAATAACACTCTATTTCCTAAATCAGTGAATAGGTCAAGTAATTTGGGAATTTTGTATACAATTATCTTCTCTGGCTATGAGACCACATCCTCATTAAATTACTAAATTGAATATGAGTGATTTTTCCTATCGCTCTAAGATCCTCGTCTGAATTTAAAATGATAGGACTAGGAGAACTTTATGTCAAGGTAGCTTAATCCTCTTTCTCTCTCTATCCTTCTCTTCAGAAGAAATCAATTGGATTACAACAAAGGGCAAATATATGTGCCTTAAAACTATAACTTTTCTCAAATAATCCTGTGTAGAACCCTTAACTAAAAATAACAAGTGTAATAAATTGGGAATTGAAAATGTACATATTCCTTGGGTTAAGTTTAACCTAAAACTAAGAAGAAAGACATCCAACCTGATATTGCAAGATATAACTTGATTTTTGAATCATCATGTTGAGCAAGGGTGTAAATGTTGATGGCATAGTAGTGCCAGAGATATCGGCACAGTAGTGCCAGTAACATTAAAATCCTAGGCCAACATAGATGCCAGTTAGGCAAAGTCAGCTTTCATGTTTCAGATATACTTTGGTCAGAAATATCTTTCTAGTTAGGGGGAACCTATAGAGGAAGGATCAACCAGTAGTATAGGAATCACAGACACCAGGCTCAGAGACATGATGAAATTTGATCCTTGTCGATTGACCTCGAGAAGGGTCGGGTTTGTTTAGTTAAAGAACATGAGAGACTAGTAGGTTTGGTTGGGTGGTAAAGCCCCTAATGAAAATACCTCTTTTCCTCATAGATAAAATAACTCAAGAGTTTCAACTTGTATATGGTGAAAAATATCTAATAATTCCTCATACTTATCTCTAGGTATTTGCATTGTCAAATTAAAGTTTATTTTCAGTTTTTTGTAATTGTTAATCATTTTCGATAAATGTTCATTGAATAATCTATAAATTTTGTCTTAGATTTAGCCATTTGATAAAATGTCAAAGGTTTCAACTTGTATATGGTGAAAAATATCTAATAATTCCTCATACTTATCTCTACTAGGGCATTTTGTCAAATTAAAGTTTATTTCAGTTTTTTGTAATTGTTAATCATTTTCGATAAATGTTCATTGAATAATCTATAAATTTTGTCTTAAGATTTAGCCATTTGATTCTTTCAGTTGAAATGCTAAATTCTTAAGTTAATTTAGAATAATAAATTAATTTTTGTGTTTTAAAAATAAAACCCTAGAATGACAGTTATTTCATTATGATTCTTTGGAAAATAGTTAAAAGTTTCATTTTAGCAAAAATTTGTAAACTCATAAGTTAGTTTTTTTATTTTGATTAAATTGGAAATCCTAGTTCTCTTGAAATAAAATTAGTTACATTTAGCTGAAGGTAGTTGACAATTAACTTTTGTAAACCATAGATCTGGTAGATTGTTACACAAACTAACACCATCAAAAATATGTATGTGCTTCTCTCATGCTCACGACAATCTTGAGAATCAAAAGGATTTTTGATGGTCTTAGGGTGGGATAAAGTGATCACGTCCACATTTCGTTTTGGGGTTAAAATTGAACAAAACATTGTGCGAGTGTGAGTAAACTTATTGCATATGTTCTCCCTTTGTTTCTATGAAGGTTAATTGAACTATGAGTATGTTTACTCACTTTTTTTTATCTTAGAGGGTTTCCCTTGGGGAGAAAGTACTCATCGAAGGGAATGACTCAACTTGTAACACTCTACAGCCAAGAGTATTTCAAGCTAGGATATCAATCTGGGTATTGGAATAAATGCTAGTATCACATGGTTGGCTCCAATGAGAAGGGAAGCAATGGTCTCTCACCATTTTGGGTCAACTCCTATGAATGGAAAGTCTAAATTAAAGCCCTTGTTGTAGAAATTCCAAAATCCATATCTATTTGTTGGTACAAAAATGGTCATTATGAAGCCGCCCTACACTTTTACGATCTTTAGTAGAAATGAAAATCATGCTATGGAAGTTTCATGGGTGTTGATGCTTGTATGCCCCATATAAGTCAGTGTCATGGAGGGGAGCTAGTGGGGTCAAGCATCTAACCATTCACTAAAGATAAGTGTAGCTGGAATTGTCTAAGTGGGGACTCAACAAATACAGTCTTTCATATCCATAGGTTTGTGCTTGTTCTCAGTTATCAATACACTTTGCTTGATCGAAACCATTGGACAAAACAAACATTCAATATGAGCATCAAATCTCAAACCCTTTAGGAGAAGCAAATACCCTTGAACAAATTCACATGTTATTGCTTGCCCTTGGGATTCATATCCTTAGAGGCTTCTAAGCATTTGGATTTCATCTCAATTTTCTCCTACTAAAGTCAACTTTAGGTAAACTTTGTGTTGATTTCCCTGATTTCCACATAATGCACTTTGTGGAATGAAAGAAAATTAGGACATTGGACATCTAGTTTCAAAAGATAATCAAGAATTGTTTGTGGTAAAAATAATCCATTAAGCAAAGATTAAATTAATTGAACCCCACACATGTGTTTGGCATCTTTTGGTCATATGGTTTTCATGCAAACATTGGTCTTTTGGTTTTGAACTACTTTTAGAGAAAAGCATGTTCTTCAATATCTTGGTCTAGTAAACAAGTCCTTCTTAGGTTCATTTAGGATTAAATCAAACACTTCATTCATCCAAAAATTTATCATCTCCATCTCACAAATAACTTTAGAGATTTGGAAACATCATTATCTAGACTTAGGTACATCCTTAAACCAAATCAAAATCATTTGTTTAGTTAGGTGTGTTTGGATGAATCCTTCCGCACACACTTAGCAAAATTATCACCCTTTTGAACGAATTCATCCTAAGATCACATCTAACATCTCAGGGTTTACAAGTTCATTATCCAATCAAACCAATCAAAATCAAACCCTAAGTCTAGCATTGATCCAAAGTTCCTAAACTTTCAACACCCATATCATTCATCCCCTTCATCCTTCATCTCATCATTGGTCCTAAACACCTTAGGGGTCACTTTTTGCAACAAGGTCAAAACACAAGAAGAACATGGAATATAAACTTGATCATACATCATGAGTGATCTAAACCAGCCAAACTATCAAATCCTTACAACACCAATTGATTATCAACACTCACATTTATACAATCCATACATAGGATCATTATCTCCTACAAACCTCAATGGTACAACACGTGATTATTCCTAGTCAAAAGTTTGGAACACCTTTCCCGATGGTAGATTTAAATCCAATTCCAAACCTACAAATCTATCAACCAAACACTCAATGCATGAGTCTTCCACAAATGAACATTATCTCACCAAATCCCTACATGCCAAATGTGAATGTACCAAGTACAACTTCACCAAACATGAATATTTTGAATCCAAACTTGGTAAAATTTGGGATGGATATGTTTTCAAATCATACAAATGTCGTTCAAAGTCCAAACAAGATGTTTACAACTCCAATTCAAGGTAACATCATGCAAAATAAAAGTTACCTAAATCAAGGAAATATGATCCCCAACACCAACAATGTTCAATTTCAACCTATCATGCCAAATCTAAATATCATCCCAAATTAGAACATTTTTCAAAATCAAACACCACAGGTACACACTCAAATTATGCTTGAACAATAGAATCAACTTTATCCAAGGAGTCAAAATCAAAATTAGGATCAAATTTCGCTAGATCAACTTGCTTCACTTGCCAAACTAATTGACTTATTGAGCCAAGAGACATCTTCACTCCAAAATCAATACACTCTTCCTTTGGTTGAACCATGTCATCAAAGCATTGAGGTGTGTCCACAACCACATCAAGAACAAAATCTCCAATGTCAAGAAGTTAGATATCAAGATCGACCACATCAACAATTCCAACCCCCACATCTTGAAGATCAATCACCGCATCTCCAAAATCAATCACTACAAGGTAAATTTAAAGTATAAATCTCACAAGGTAACAAATGAAAGTACACACCACTTGGAAAACCAATCGAATCAGTCCTGCAACAATTGGTACAAGAAAATCTCATCAAAATCCATGTTTATACAAACTATCAAGAACTAGACATAAAACCACCAGGGTATAACGAGAAGCACTTTTGTGATTATCATAGAATAAAGGGACACAAAACATCAAATTCTGTTCAACTCAAAAAACTCATCCAAGACCTGATTGATCAAAAGATAATCACTATTGGGGAAAATGATAGCATTTGAAATATCTCCACCACAATAGTTGAGAACAAGGATCAAGATCAATCCACCACTAAGCACCTTGAAGCTGTTTCTACTTCATCCAATGATCAAATCAACATCTATCAAGAGTCGCTTTTCAATCATGATCAAGATCCACTAACAATACCCTACAATGATCCAATTCATGAAATGTCAACATCACTTGACCCTATGGTTGAAGACATTCACAATCTCTTTGCCACAATTGTTGAAAACAATGTTCAAGATCTCTCCATTAATGAGCACATTGAAGATGTTTCTACCCCATCCAATGATCAACTCACCATACATCAAGAGCCACTTTTTAGTGATCTATTTCAAGGAGTGTTAGAATTATTTGATCCCATTGACATAATCTACAATCCATGGACCAGTAATCATATTGAAATTTTTGTCTTTACATCACCTTATTAGTTAGAGGACATATCTCAAGAATTTATTCCAAAGCATGATCAACATCTTTCACCAAAGTCTAGCAATGGTCCTTCCCCAGAAATTTTGACACCCTTTGACCTCATGGTTATAGATACTAAAGGGATCCTCAGCTCAACATTTGACCCAAGTCCACTCAAAGAACAATAGGATATTGAGCCACTTCCCATTCCTAATAACGACATCCAAGAATCCTTTATAAGCAATCCATCCTTTGAAAATGACCCATGTACAAAACTTGATCCAAAGCATGTCAAAAGCAATTCTAAAATCATTGAAGATCAAGAATTTGTATCTCCAAGCTACTACAATGATCTAATGAACAGTCTCCTATATATACAAAGATTCCTCAAATGATGATCACATAGCACATAGCACATGCTCCTCCATCTACCCATGAGATGCTTTCTTTGAAGGGACACGTAGATGATCTTCATACAGAACATGATTCATTTACTCCTAACATTATGACACAAAAAGAGCGGATTATTGATTCCTATGGTCAAACTAAAGTGTCAACATCAAGATCAGATATATCCAAAATTTACACTGAGGACATCATGTATGAAGATATCCAACATTGTCCACTCAAAGAAATAGGTCAGAGAGAATATAACATTCCAGAGTTAGTAGAGTAGAAAATTGAAATAATGTCATCTACGGTGGTCATTTGTTAGAGAATGTTTATTGAACAAGATGTCTCAAAACAAGCAGAATCAAGGAATGAAGGTGCCACTACCACCATACTTGGGGCAACTTTATCTAGTGCAAGCATCAACATAGGGAGTAGGAAGAATCCTTATGATGAAACCGATGCCAATACTACAACCAACCATGTCATGAATCTTCATCCACCCATCACCCCATCCATGAATTGGGATCAACATCAAAATAAAGATTTGAATCAAAGCACAAAGAATGTTATCAAAGAAAAAGAAGTAGAGAAGCATGAAGGACAAATCAAATACAAATGGAGACTAAAGAATACAAAGAAATATTATCCCTACCAAACTCCATTAGTTAAAGAAACTATGGGGAAAAATAAAGAGGGAAAATTATCCATCAAAGATGTCCAAGAAGGAAAACTAAGGCTTCTCAAGCGACGTAAAAATTGTATCAAGCAGTTGGTCCTAATTCTATACGCACTTCTGTATCCACCCATCATTGCTTATCTTCCCAAGTTTGGAGAGTCAGGGGTTCCAAATTGTCAACAAATCCATCTTTTATCCCTAAACACAGTCCATCCACACCTCCACGCATGATATCCAATTCTCACATTGACCATGCATTGGCCTCCACCCTTCATCATAAGGATTCAAAACACACTCTTTCATGATGTGTGGACAAAGACAAAGTTAACTCCAGTATCAACGAGGCAGAGCAGGAATCTCAAAAGTTATATTCAAGTGCACGTATCTTGGAAAAGCAACTTCTTCAAGCAGGCTATCCATGGAACATCATGACAGAAGCACCTACATTAACACCACAAAGTGATTCAAAATAAGCTTAAAATCTTTCATAAAAATCCAAAAAAAATAGAAAAAATCATAAAAATAGTAAAGATAAAAAATCGTCCTCTAGTGAAAACCACATGGGTGGCACTTTGGAAAGGTACCATGATGAAATCCATTCATCCATAAACCATTTATCCAATCTATTTTCATCCATCTACATCCATAGTTCGAGTTATCTTGATCTTGACAAACTTCAGTGCACACTTTACGCTTGCTTATGGTAAACATCTTGACATGGGCCATTTTCATTGATCCTATCCTATGCAGCATTATCCAGGCCATGAATCATTATCCAAATGAGCATTTTTTTATCTAAACATTGTATCTTATCACAAGATAATCCTTGGCATCATTTGCATGCTTTCCATATCCATCTATCCATACACTTATCCGAGCATCCACCCATCACATTCCATACATTGCTAGACACGGGTCAAATATTTACATCTTGCTTTGGGAAGTAAATCTTGATATATATCTTCCAAATTATGTGGTGATCCAAACATTGGAAAATGTGAAATAAAATTGGTCCACCACTTGTGAGAAAAAATCCAAATCACTAGCCCATGGCATATTTTGATGAAAAGAAATTCCTCATCAAGATTCATCTTTCATCAAACATCAATCGAAACAATCACTATCAGTTGCATCTAAGTTGCACTTCAAACATCACATCAAATCATCCAAAACATCTTGTGTTTCAAACCAAGCTTCAAAATACTGATCGATCAAATCCAATCAAAAAATCATCATCTCGGGATATCCTTCCCAATCATTGTGTTGCTTAACATTATCATTGTATTTTTGTGCATCCTCAACAATGTTATCATCATAAATACTAATCAATCAAAATGCAATCAACCCCTCATCATATTGGGATATCTATCCTAATCCTTATGTTACTTAACACTATCCTTGCATTGTTCTGCATCCTCAACAATGTTATCACTATCAATCCATTGATCCAATCAATCAACCTTAGCTTGGTCTTCAACAAAATCCTAAAAATAACATTGATATCATCACACATATCCATATCCAAATCATCAAAATCATGCAAAAAATCCAAAAAAATTAGAAAAAACACAAAGTCAAAAACATTCAAAAAAACCAAGAAAATCCAAAAAAAGAAATATCAAAAATCACACAAAATCCAAAACATTCATAAAAACCTTAGAAAACCCCAAAACATTTGAAAAATAAAAAATCAAAACATTTGAAAAATCTTGAAAATACCAAAAACGTAAAAAAACATCCAAATATTTGAAAAAAACCATCTATCCCATTTTGCTTCACCCACGATAATCAATCATCCATAATAAATTGATTGTCACCTTCATCCTTTGGCAAAACATAAACAGAAACAATCACAACAATCAGCAAAAGCAAGCTTCAAACACAAAATCAAAATCGAAGAAACAAACTATTAAATGCAAAATCAAACTCTTGATCATTTTCAAACATGTGAGTCAACCTTATATCAATATCCTATCAATAAAATTATCAACCCATCATCATCCTATACAATGCATGTCCTAGGATATATTGTTCCAACAATGGGCATCATTTTGGATATCACTTTGGATTCTTATCCTATAAAAACACATCCATTTGGCTAGAGGTATGGAGAACATTGACTTGTTTGTGTACTTGATCTTTTCTTTTGATTTATCTTATTGTGCTCATTCCAATGACCTATCGATTATTTCTAATCAAAGTGATTTAGAGAGAAAGGAATGGGGCATCGATCATTATCCTTTTGTCTGTTGTGCTTGTTGGACATTCTTGTAATATAACTTGGTGAATACTTGCTTTGTTAGGTACATCCTAGCAATTTTTTCTTATGTCAAGTGTGAACAAGAATACTCCTATCTATCTATTGAGTCAAATTCCATCGTACTAGGTACAATGCCATCCTAGTTATTTATACCTTGATGCATCGTGCCTATGTGTGTTATCAAACGTAAGGTAAGTAGCCCTTTTACAATCCTATTCCTTGATAAGCGAAACATCATCTATCATCATCATAATCTCTAATAAAGTCTCATCAGATCATGGACTTGTTGCATCCTCTTGTCATCATCTCATTTCTTCTTTCTTCTCTCCATGCTAACATAACATCACCAATGCATCCATCTTTCATCCAAAAACCATTAGCATACAAAAATGTAATAAACATAGCATATCACATCATCCATCTCATCCATCTCACATGCATTACATTATCATTTTAAGTTGTTTAGGATAATATAGATTGGTTATTCTAAGCATCTTAAAACTATCTCATTTGCATCATCATCACAACCATCCATATGTCCATCTTGAACCTCTTTATCGCAAGATCGACCCTCAAATAGAATGTTTTCGATTGATCTCTTGAGGGGGCAATGTACTAGTGTTCTTTCCATTGGGGCATCTGAAAAAAAATAAATTGAATTTTGATCACATAAAGTTTATTCTCTGAACCAATGCAGCAAGTACATTTCTTCAAAGAGGGGAAAAATGTAGACATGTGAAATTCACATCAAGCATATTTAATTAAATCATATTCACCCATCAATTAAATAAATATATTTTATTTGATTGATCTCCTAAAGTCTCTTCATTTAATTAAATCAAATGTATTTAATTAAATGGATAGTGCATCAATTTCCTCCCTTTTGATTTAAATAAATCCAAGTATCCAACTCAAAAGTCAAAATCACCTAAGCATCCTCTTAAATTAATCAAATCATGATTAATCTAATCCTAATCATCCATCACATCTTCTAGCTTTTCCCACTTGCACAAATAAATCAATTTATTGATTTATTAATTCTCCATTTTCTCTCAACATGGCATCTTTGAGGAATATTCTCCAAGTTTGAAATCTCCCCCCAAATTGACATGTACATCCAACAAATCATTTAAGAGCTCTTACATGTCTCTTACATGTCTCCTGCAAAGGTCAAACTCAGCATTTAACTCATCTTATCATAAAATTCAAATTTCAAATCTCCCCCTTTTTGGCACATTGACCAAAATGTGCTCATTCCTCAACCTCTCACATGTTGACAAGTGGCATCTTATCATTGGTGGATCTTTAGTCCCACATCCTCCATGTTTGGCATTCTTTTATCCTTCTTGGCTATAAATAGAGGCCTCCTCTATTGTATCAATCCTCCATAATCATAGGCAACTTGATACACATTCATCTTGTACTTGGTTATCTTCTTGCATCTTTTTATCAATCAAGAGCTTATCAAGGGTTAGGAAAGGGCTTCTTTCCACAGAAGCACCAATCCACTATCGGATAGGGTTTGTTCATGTTTTTACGTGCTTGCATTTTTTAGTCTTTTTTCTATTTGGCTTGAATATTTTAATATGATTGGATATTTCATAGGGATACTTTATTTGGTTTGCTTAAGTTCAATAACAATGCTAATGGTTGCTTGTTTTTGAGCAAATGCAAAAAAGGGTATCTATAGTCCTTGACTACAATAACTGTAATATGTTGTTTAGATTAGATTTTTCCATGGTCCTATACTTTCCTCTTATGCAAATCCCAATGGGAACTTGAAGCAAGTAGCTCATAGGAAAATGCAAACTGTTGCATCAATTGCTTCTTTTGTATTCTTATGTTTGATGATATTTTGTTCCCCTTATCTCTTTCAACCTTCCTGTATTTTGTTTTAATATGTTTCATGTTATTCTCTTTTTCTTATAGCTTAAATCCCACGTTAAACATATTAATACAAGATAAGCAATTTTCGTAAGAATTGAGCTATGAATTCAAAATTCAACTTATACTCTTTTCTACTCAACCTAAGCAAATAAAGAAATTATAAAAGAGCTATTAGAATAATACTTCATAGCCAAAAAACTACTCTTAATCTACAATTTCTCCTATGTTCATGGCTATAACATGAAAAGTGCATAGAGATACCTTCAAAAAACAAACGAACAGTGGGGAACACACTATCCTTGTTCATATTTCCTAGCAACAACAACATTTAACTATGGGGAACACACTATCCCTATCCATATTTCCTGGAAACAACAACATTTAATAGTAATTTCTCAATAAAGGTTGAAGCTTTTTATTTGCATGGAAAGGTGACACATATGTATACACATATATACACTTTGTGCATCTTTGGTGCTATACACATTTTGTACAATTAGCCCCTTTGAATCCCTCTAATTGATTTAACTTTAAATCCTTACAAAGAGGACATTGTAGATTGCGAATGGCTACATAATTTATTCTTCCTTTTGCCTATATAGATTTGCACATTTATTGAGCTTCCATAGTTTTCATTTTACTTTGATGCCCACCTTCTGTGTAGTGTGCTAACAAATAGAGGAATTGTATAATAGTAGATGCATTATCTGCCATTGAGTATTATAGAAAAATGGGGAAATTGTAACATAACTATTAGTAAAACATACATACATATATTTATCCATACATACATATATATATAGGTGGAAGTAGACATGCATTAATCTTTTCAAAGACTTCAAAATATATTTTCCTTAATCATTCTATCTATGTGTTGTGATGATGTGCATTTTCCTTCATTACACTTGTTTTTTTTATTCTAATACCTCTTTTACAATTTCTCTATTTCTCTATAGTATTAAGTACGAGGCAATGCATGTGGAATTTTTAATGAGGTTTGTGAGGTTATACTCTTTTTTACATGGGTGTTTTGCATAGATGATTAATTTATTGTTAATTTCTTCTTGTTATTTGTTTTTCAATAGGGCTTCCATCAACCCAACCATGAATAGGATTTACCATCTAATAGATATTTTATAATTCATGCTTTTAGAAAAACAAACAGGACTTGTCTAGGGCTTTTACTGATAGCATGGAGCTTACCTCTTAAACAAAGGATCTGCCTAAATCTTCCTCATTGGTCAATAGACACAGATAACCAAAACCATAAACCAATGACAAACAAATTACTAACCCTCAGCATATTATATATATATATATACATCTATATGTATATATATACATGTATACGTATACTAGATTACAGGTATATCTACATGGATATATACATGTATATGTATACTCGGTACTTTGCATTAATGATTAATTTATTGTTCATGCCTTTCAGTCTCTTCTTATTGTTCCTTTTGATAGTAGGTTGGAGGGTTTTAACACTCATGTGCTCCAAAATGTGTGAGGAAGTATATTGATTAAATTGCATTGTCGAAAGACCCATTGAATCTGTTGAACTTTATATCTTTAGATGATATGCTATTTGTTTGAATTTTCTATTTGCTAAGAACAAACTTGTGACAATGCAATTGAATAAACCTATTTTCTTGCATATTTTGGACCACATATTCATAATACCAGAATGCCTATTCTCACAATGCAACTACATTAAAAATATTTCCTTGCATATTCTGGTGTATACTTTCCCATGTTGCTACATTCTCTACTCTATGCATCTTTCAAGTGTTCTAATTCATTTAAGTGGAAATCCTTAGAAATGGGCTCTTGTACATTGTTAATCGATACATAAGTTATTCTTGTGTTTGCATATATGAATTTTCACATTGATTAAACTATTTCTTTGTACCATCCTAACAAATAGAGTAATTGTATATGCTAAGTGTTTGCTCACCCAAGGCTTAATGCATTATGTGTTTGTTGTACTATGGTGGTGGATGAAGTAAATGTGGTTGGTCAAAGTAAATGCAATATTGAATGTAGCAGTGTGGGAAAGTATATTTTGATTAAGTTGCATTACATGTATATATATCTATACATGCATATATATATATATAGATGTATATATGAATATATACATATATATGTTAACATGTTGCCATCCATTATATGTATACATGTATATATATGTATGTAAATGTAATATTGAATGTTGGCATCTAGGAGAGTATACTTTGATGAAGTTGCATTCTTGGAAGAGCCATTGTGGTGTTGGTTTGATAACACACTATTGTTAAATTCATCGCATTCGGATTTTTTTTTTGGCAAGTTGGAGGCTATTGAAACTATTGGGCTATGTAATCAGTCAACCATTTTGCTTGGGTATTTTGCATAAATGATTAATTTATTGTTTATATCTTTTGTTCTCTACTTATTGTTTGTTTTGATAGCCGGTTTTAGGGTTTGAACACTGATGTGTTGCGTAATTTCCAAATTATTCAACACTCTACTAACTCAATCCAATCCTCCTTTCGGTTCTCAAGCATAACCAACAATACATGTAAGTGCAAAACTTCTCCATAATCAATAAATAGATTTCATGACCCCCTTGCAAATATAATTTGCCATTTCTATTTTCTAATTGTGTTTATTGATTTTTGCTATAGATTTACTAATCTTTGATCCTCCCTTACTCATCTTCTTTCCCGGTCCATTGACATACCTCTCTCTTCTATTTGTAGGTGTTAGGCTAAAGCATAGATGACAATTCCAAGAGATGGAACTCCACCAAATTTCCAATGGACATCTCATATTGCTTTTGCTCGGGGGTTTGGCTAGGGTCCCCGGGGCTCCATGATGCCAATATGGAAGGGTGGATAATGAGCATGGGTTTTTTTTTCCCTTTTCATTCCATATATCTTTTCTCACATAGATACATGTACAAAAACCATGGTTTGTAACAACATGTTTCTTATGTACTACCAAGTGGTCGCATCTTTAGGTTATGTGCCATTTGTTTGAAGTTTCTATATGTTGAGAAGCCAACATTTAATCATGCAGTATGTGTAACATATCTATAGTGCCAAAATGGCTCTTTTCAGAATGTAACTGAATCAATATATTGTCTTGGATATTTTGCACTGAACTTTCCCCTCCTACAACATTATCTATTTTGACTCTCCAATTGCACTATGCAATCATTCATTTAAAATTGGGATTTTTTATTCTCAACTATGTTGTAATCCATAATACTTGTGTTGTATGAAAATGTTTACTATTGATTCTGGCTCATCTATTATTTAACTACAATTTTTAACTGTTCTTTTAGGAGTTGTTTTACAATTTCCCTATTTTGTCTATAATATTTAGTGGAAAATAATCTAGGTTGAATCTTCAATTGGGAAACCAATTTTTACATACAAATTGGTGTCACACCTTTTCTAGATAGGAATAGAATTACAAGTGGAGATGCCTATAGCTAATTTCCATCTCTCATCAAAAAACATATGCATACTAAAACTTTAATTTACAAAACTATACAAATATACTAATTATAAAAAGTACTCAATATTGAACGTCTTCCTTTCATGGAAAAAATGTGTACTTTTTTGGTCCAATTTTAAAAAATACACACATGCATGATGACCCTTACAAAAAACTTCCATATTAACTTCAAAACTAAATAATTAATTGATTGAATAACCTACACAAAAAGTGACAATATGCATGTGCATATGTTGCCAATAAATATAAAACTCAAATATTCTTGCTAGAAGAAACAATTATTTTAAATTTAATATTTAATTTAATTTTTAAGTTCCCACTTTTAAACAAATTTAAAAATTGATTTGCAATTTTTCTCATAGTATTAAATAAAATTTATACAAAAATTTATTCATGATTACTTGATTCATACAATCTAACTAATCTGTTTCATTCACGGTCACCTTTTCATGGAAAAAAAAAGCTTCAAACCTCCTCATGACAAATGTTGTCCACCATGGTAGGCCCCTATCGGTTGATTGTCACATGCCTGTGCATACGATTGCTAGTTAGTTGATTCAGCTAGACCATTAGGTTGTGGGTAAAAAGGTGTCAAGAAACAATATTGGATATGAAAGGTCTCCACAAATTTCTTCACATCATTATTCTTAAATGTTGTACCATTATCAGAGACTAATGTAGAAGGGAGTCCAAAGTGAGCAATAATGTGTTGTAGGATGAAATGGCATATTACCTCAACTGTTGTAGATCAAAGAGGAATGACCTCTACCCATTTTGTGAAATAATCAGTTGTAGTGATGATAAAGGTATGTCCAGCAGAAGAAGGGGATGAAATGTTTCCTATGATGTCTAATCCCCAAACTGCAAAGGGCCATATCAAAACTTGAGTTTGAATTTCACTAGTAGGAGCATGATGCAAATTGCTATATTCCTAAAATTTATGACATTTTGAACATAATCAAAGCAATCACATTCCATGTTGCACCAGTAATACCCAATATGGATAAGTTTTTGAACAAATTTTTTCCCTCCAAAATTTCCACCACAAGCACCTTCATGGGCTTGGTCAAGTGCTAGAGGTATCTTATATTTGTTTAAGAATCTAACTAAGAGAGTATAGAACAACTTTCGATACAACACACCGGTGATAATTCTATATTTAGATGCAAGCTTTCATAAATTAGCACAAAGGTTTTTGGTTGTTGGCTCGGGAAAGGTAGCATTTCTCAAATAGTTGAATATGGTATCATACCATTCACTCGAGTCATCCTCATTTGTCATTAAAGGTTCTTCCATTCTTTCGTCGATCATAGGTTTCATGATAGGGTGAATAGTGAATATGAATTTTTTTGAAGGATCTTGAGGGGATATAAGAGAGGTAGCACTTGCCATTGCATCTGCAAGCTGATTATCTTTTTGTGGGATGTTAGAAATGGTAAATGTCTGAAACTTCACTAACAAGTGCATGATAAGATCCTTGTATTTGGATAATTTGTCATGCTTTACTTGAAATGTTCCATTTATTTTTTTAATTACTAATTGCGAGTCACTAAAGATCAATATTTTTGAAACCCATGATTAAAGAACATATATGTTGATTCTCTTTTTCACTCTAGTAATTTTTATGAGCATATACTATGGAACAATGATAGTTACACAATGATTTATAGAACAATTATAGCATGGAATGTTCTATAGGTTTTATTTCTTCATTAGAATCTAAAGTGTATGATTATAAATAGAAACTTAATATACATCAATCTTATTCCCATTGTTTATATTGTGTTTAGACTTTAAATTTATGTTAAAGATGAGGTATTCAAAAATATTTAATCTCAGAGAGCTATAATTCTATAATCCCATAATCACAACAAGCATGCAAACCAAAGTCAATATTAACAAAATAATAAGTCTAATATTTGCGATCTAAGCACATAATGATGAAATAAGATTTTACTAGCCATATAAACACATATTCTCTTCCCTTACTCTACATGTTACTAAACTTCAAGAAAAAGAGTCCAAAACATTAAACATTTAGAGCATCTACTATTGACAATTGAGACACATTACTTATGGTATCATTAAAAATAGTAGCTCTTGCATCAGGAGGAGGTGTAAGAATATGTCGATAGAATAATATATTTAACTAGAAATTGTATGGTGTTTTTTCATTGAATATCCTATTTTGTAATCTAACAAAATTGTTAGCAGAAGTTGGGCATAGTATTTTATTGTTGCATTAAGCTAGAGTTTTTTGGTACTATATCTTGAATTGGAAGGAAATCCAATAGAAGTAGGAAAATTCAACATGGAAGTAGAGGCATTACATGTGGAGATTGACTAGCTCCTGAGAGCATGTGAAAATAATCTTTGCAATTTAATTTAAGATATGTTTTGATTATGTTTTATAACATTAAGAGCATGCGAAAATAATCGTTGCAATTTAATTTAAGATATGTTTTGATTATGTTTTATAACATTTAAGACTGATGTATTTTATATTAGAGGTTTTGGAATCAAAATGGTAGTTTCATCAAATTTCCCCTATATAGAACAGGGGATTTTTCTTATAACTCACAAATTCACAACCATTATATGCATACCATGTTGCATTTTTATTAAAAAAATAAGTACACCAATTATTTTAGTTATTATTATTTGGATAGCGAATATTGTTCACATACAAACAAAGATAAGCTTCTAGACCTTTTGAGCTTCAACAACTATACGAGGAAAACGATCAAGAATAAATCCCTTCTACCATGAAGGTTTTATTATAGCTTCATCAATGATGCCAACAATCAGGTCATCAGAGACAAGTTCTCCTTGTATGATCCAATACAATTTTTCATGTTATAGTAGTAAGAGAAACTCTTTAAGAAATAAAATACACTAAGACATTTAAAACTCTTAACTTCAAATTTTAAACTTAACCCTCTCCATGGCCTCCTTAGCTTTTACACCCAAGGGAGTTTGTGTAGATACAACTGATCTTAGCATGTCACTAGTTTCCAAGTAACATAAGCAATATTCATCCTTAATAAATGGTGATTGAGTGACTTTGTAATGATCAATATCCCATTGAAGTAGCAGTTACTAGTTCCAATTACACACCCAACGAACAAAAAATGGCTTATTATGAATTGAACCATTAGAATATTGGTAGTTCTAACAAAATACTAAAGCAAATAAAATACACACCATCCTCATCTATAGAGGGGATAAAGTTCCTCAAGCTTTTTCCAATGGAGTGGATATATAGTGCACAACTACCAAAGTATTACATCTCCTTTAGGAACTACCTAGATGATTAAAGTTGAATGATAGATCTTTTGATTAGTGTGAAATTTAAAGGAATCCTTGGGAAATAATTGATCAATTTGATTCTTGTAATAAATTTCCTTTTGAAATAATGCTTAGTGCAACAAGTAAGCATAAATTCATATATTGCATAAAAAAATTGATCTCAACATCAACATTAGTTTAAAGAAGGGTAGTAATTCAAGGACTATTAACTACTCAAGTTAGATACCATCAAAGGTGATATTTGTCAACTTTTAGGAGCCACAAGAATCCTCGACCTAAACAATCCATAAAATGAGAGCTTGGGAATTTTACCAAGAAACTAAGATCTTCAACAAAAGGGAGGATTGAAGTGGCTATTGAAAAGTGGGCAGCAGAGAGAATGAGTGAAATTTCTACAACAAACAAACCAACCAAGAATAAATAGATAGTCTCTAAATAAATACACATGCAACCATTTTGACTTCTATCCAACATCTCAATTTCATATCAAAGTATATCCATTCACTCTAAGTACAATGGGCTTTAAAAAATATCATCCACAAATAATTGTCATTGATAAAACATCAAGAAAGAGCTTGAACACTCTTATCATTAGTATAATATTAATCCCTTACTACATCCTTCTCTCTATAGATGAAATGACATGTTAGAAATCACTATTAAATATATCTAACAGTAAATCCCCATTAGAAAAAGCAAATTTAAACCAGTACACTGAGACATCTAAAAAACAACTAAATAGTGGTTGGGAGTTTATAAGAATACATTTTAAAACCATTAAACAATGGTATAACAAAAGCAAAGCCATAGAATTATATAAAGCTTTTATGCATTTAAAGCTAAATCATGTTTATTTAAGTTGAAGAATTATGCATCATTTGCATGTATCTTGTATAGTGATGTGAAAGTAGTGTATGCAAAAAGGAATAGATGATGTGAAGGAATAATCTTGAATGTGTCAATCACTTATGAGAATGTTATCTGATGTCCTAAATCCAACTCTAGGAAACTTTATTTATAGTTGCAAAATAGTGGTTAAATACTGGTGTTGGTGCACAAGGAAGTGAAGATAAGGAAAGATTGCAAAAATTCTATGAGAGTAGATTATAGATAGTAGAGATAAGCATGAGACAGATCATACTTTGCTAAGTGTGAGACCAAGGCTACTTACACGCTTGATAGAGGAAATAAATTGGGAATTTAAAGGTAGATTTGATATGAATTGATTTAGTTTTAAATCATATTTATGATATGATTTGAGTTTACGTGGTGCAGATCACTTTAGGAGATGTCAATTAAAAATAGAAATATTGGTTGTGATTTAAAAAAAAAATTCAAGCAGAAGGTGAGGAATGTCTCAACTTCATGAAATTAAATGTTTTTCAGCATTAGAAAACATTGCAACGAGAATATTATTTATTTTCAGGCATGGGGCGAGGAATTTTTTTCCTGCCTGAAAGTTGTTTTTCCTAGTGTGAGATAACTCTCCTAGTTAAAGCTAATAGAAAATATAGCATATTAGCTAATTATCATAATTTTAGACACACATTCTATAAGGTTTTCAATAATGTTTAATATTGAAAATGTTTGTCTATGTGGAAAATGTATCTATTTGTTCTACATCTCTATATGTCCACTATTAATTTGTAGGATTGAAAATTTAAAGAATCTACGTTCTCACAAACAAATATGCATATTTTTAATAGTGTATCATGATAATGTCTCTTATACTCATAGTGAGGATTCTGGGCCTCCTCCTTCTGCTTAGAAAAATAATCCCACTATTGCTCCTACTGGTCAAATTTTTAATAATGTTGTTTCTATTGTTATCCCTATTGTTGAAGGTGTTGCCTCTCTAATGGCTCTTTGACATGGATTTTTCACCTAAGGTTATTGTTAATCCATTTGTTAGTCACTCTGAGTGGGGTTCTCCCCCTACTTGTCTAAATCATTCAAATAGATAATCATTGATTCTTCTTGGAGAGTTGTGCAATGTAGGAAGAAATGTACTTCTAATAATAACTTTTTTTTCTTTTCAGAAGCTTTTGGGGGAAAAGTTGCAAGGTTCAAGCTCTGGTGCTTGAGATGCCTCTTTTTGGTTTTTTGTTTTGCATTATTTTTTCTTGTAATGGGATCAGGGCCCTTCTTTTCTTTTTAAATCAAAAGCAAATATTCACATGGATATAATATCAAATTGTCAATAGTAGCCTAAGCAGGATAACTTTGGATTAATATATATAGTTTTGATAGCCTCATCTTTTTTTTTATTCTTTATTGCAATTAGACTATTATCTACTATTTCATAAATAAGTGATTAAAGTAGAGGTAGAGGCTAATGGAGTAGAGAAAGAGGAGGCATAATTTATAGAAGAAGATTTCATTGTGACAATTAAAATGGATAAAAAATATTACAAAGTATATGGTTAAAGAGGTAGTCATGAAATCTATGAATGTAATGTACTGTGAAGTAAGATAGAAAATTCTTCCAAACAAAGAGATACAAAGTTCATTATAATTAGAAAGCATTAGGAGAAACATAATTTTCATGTGGTAGTCATCATGATGAGTTTTTCCTTTCTATATTGGATTTTATCTGATATAATTCAATGAACGAATCATCATATTATGCTTGGGTATTATATAAATTAGAGCTACATTTTGTAATAGAACTACACTATATATGACATTATGACGTGGTTATTTCATAGAGATTTATTGAGGTGTTTGTGGCTCTATGAATTTGATGGAAAAAACTTGTCTCAAGTTTGTTTTGAAAACAAACCATTAAGTGTAAGTTTCCCAGAAATCTAGATGTGCTTCATAATGTCTTGTATCTTCTTGAATTGGAATGTAACTTTTTATGATTTATTAAAATTTGGCAACAAGGCCACTCCATTTTTATTATAAGATTGATAAATGGTTAGGAAAATGAAGTAATCAAGATGAGTTACTTTGTTGGGAAGGTGAGTTGTTATTAAATTTCAAAATATACTTACCTATTTCAAGGATTTTCCAACCATATTAAAAAAGGTAATAATTCCACTACTCCTTTATGACATGCAATATTAAGGCATCTTAATTGCAATATCATTTAAAACACATAAATTAATGGTGTTGTCATATTTCCATTTCTCTTAAGATAATTAAAAAAGGTGAGGTTTGTAGTCTATCTTAACAACATAGAGATATTTTTTGTAGCTTAACATATTGAGTGTAAAGAGTCTTGCAATTCATTTTTTCCAGTTCTTTTGGGAATTTACTAGTAGATTTTGTTGAAAGATATCAATATTTTATACTTTCTATTTCTCTTTGTAAATAATTGGATTGGATTTATTTCTTGTAGAAGAAATATAAAACTTTTGGAAATCATGAATTTTAAAATTATGATTAAAAATGAAACTCAAATTTCAATTGTCACTTTAAAATAGAAAGTGGTGGAGAGTTTATATAATTCTTTTTATTGGATTATCTTAGCTAAACTAAGATTAACCATAATATCCTTATTTCATACAATCCAAAAATAAATTATAGTTGAAAGAAACAATAAGACTAGGTAACATAATGTTATATTAGAAAAAATAAATATTTACCTTCACAATGGATCTCATTAATATTCTCTTTATCATGCAACTCTATATAACGTTTGGTTTGCTCATCCTCTATCTATTTGAATTTCTTCACTTACACAACACACAGTTTTTCATGAAAATTGGGAACCATGCTTTTACTTATGTTTTTATAGTGCTTTTTCTAGATTATTTGCATGTGCATATAATGTGGCTTACATGCCCTCATTCAAGAAATTTTGCATTTTGGTCTCTTTTTTCCATGGTCTTATGTTGGTTCTTTGATTTCATCATACTATGCTTTATCACATCATTTATTCTCCCATGAATTGTGTCAATTTTATTGTCTTGATTTTTTTTTAAATTAATTCACAAAAAAATTATAAACCTTGAAGTCCAATATCTTTTAACAAATCAATTTATCCCATCTCTATGTTTTAATTATAATAAGCATCAATAAACAATAATTTAAGAAAAATATATTAATACATGTACTTACATGTATAGATAAGAGTGTGTGTGTGTGTATGTGTGTGTGTGTGTATAAGAGTGTGTGTGTGTGTGTATATATATATATATATTATCATTTTCCTTTATTATTTTATAGCATACATTTGCTATATATTCTTTAGCTTCTATTTAAAGCAAGGATTGTAGGTAAATTATATAGAGTAGGGTTGGGGCCCTAGCTTGGTTGGCTAAATCTTTCCTATTGCAGGAGGTTGGTCACGAGGTCTAATCTCCCCCACCCCCATGGTATCGGAGGGCGTGTTGCGCCTATAGTCTAATATATATATATATATATATATATATATATATATATATATAGAGCTTATAATTTAGTTTTTGTATTTATTATATCTTTTTATACAATAGATGAGGAAATTTTTATTTTTAATGATTAAGAAATTTTGAAAAATGAAAGATAGTATAAAAATGTGAGAATTTTCTTTATTTTTTCTTACTCCCTAAAAGGAAAATTATATTGATGGAAGATAATCTTCAACCATTTACAATTTAATAATTTGTTGATAGCCATGACTATGAATAAAGCTAATATGCTTCAAGAAGTATAAATTAAGTCCAATAATGATAAATCATCTAGATAATCTTGCATTTAGTTAGAGGCAAAAACTTTCAATAACTAACATTCTAGTTACCATCATTATAGAAGTTTGCTCAAGCAATCAACCACTATATTATTCTTGGTGTGTACAGGTAGATGAAATGGAATCAAAACTAAGATCAAGACCATAAAAATTTGAAGCCATCTTCCACAAAGAGTAATTAAACTTTCATTTATTCAAAAGAAACTCCAAGATCATGAAGTCCAACTAACAAATTTCTTTCTTCAATACCATATCACAATTCTTTTAGTGGAACAAGATAGAATAATCCTCCATTTGATTATTAGTACAATATCACCTAGAAATGATGATGAAGACTTGTGCGAACCTTTGACTATCCTACTAATCACCTTGGTATTGTTTAATATTACACCCTTTTAAATATTAAAAGTAGTAGAACGTGATACCCATAATAACTGAATATATAAGAGTCAAATGGAAAAAGAGATTCTTCAAGGGAGCAGGTTTATTTAATAAGGCATATAAGAGTAAAACATTAGACATAGATAGCTTTAAGAAGGGAGGTGAATTTTTAAAGAAAGTCTTTTCTATTGAAAAGGAGACAACTTTATTTAATTTTATGTTCAGATGGCTTACTGATGGGAGATAGAGACATGTAAGAAATTGGAAAAAAGGCGGCGGGACTAAAGTATTTTATGTTAATAGAATAAAACAAAATAAACACGGATTTTTATGTGGTGATAGGAATGCAAACATAGATTAGCTTATAAAGAAAAAAAATATTATTGAAGGGGCATATATAGAATCTCTTCTTTTGCTGCTGCAGCAGCTCTGTTCTTTTCCTGTACACTCTAGAACTTGTTTCGTAATAGATTTTTATTGACTTTAGTAGATTCAAAGTTTACGAAAGGACAATGGATATGAAAGGCTAAAATACTGTCCTTCAGCACATGCAATATGGTGGGTTAATCTGGTGTTTTATGTTGGAATTAATCACAACCCTCGTATTTACTCAAGATCCGTATTTCCTTCACTCTCCTCGCCGCCAGCATATCTTCTCAAACAGTCCAGGCGTCAACTCTCTTTCTCCAGTTCAGATTGATATCTTACTATCTACACATTCTCTGCATCAGGATAGTTTTTGAATCTAATGTGATTACATAATCTTTATCTCAGATTTTTCCTACGCCATGAGCAATCAAGAGAATTAATTGTAATTAATTTGTTTCTTGTTTTGTCTTTCTTTACTTAATCAGCCACATATGTTGGAAGGAAACAGTCTCTTATAGGGGAGAGGGGCTTATAGTGGAGCACCCTAACTTTGCGTTTCTCAAAATCCTACGTGGAAATTTCAAATCATTCTCAATTCTGTACAACAGTTTATTTGTCAACTCATGTGCTTGTATATTTTGTTTTAGGGCCACATTATCAAATATGATGCCACATCAGCATGCTTTTTGTTGAGGTATCCAAAAAGACCCAAAAAAAAAGTGAGACCGATAGTGGTGCACTAAGTCATGTTTTATTAGTGCGATGATGTGGCATCACATGATTTGTCACTTTGCATACTTTATGGATAAAAAGTGTTTTGTAATTGGATATCAAAGTGCTCCACTATGGGGCCCACTAAGACTACTTCTATCCCCACTATTGGACCCTGCTCCATTATGGGCCCCTCTCCCCTATATATAATGTCATTGAAATAGAAGGACGACTCAATATATTGTTGTAGCAATAGTTTTGAGTTGCCAACAAATAGGGAACTTTGTTTTTTTAGAGTAAAATCAATGAGCTCAGTAGTTCTATGTCATGAGTCTTATGGTTAATCAATGAATGCTCTGAAATATATATGGGATAGAAATCATTTTAGATTATTTTTATTTTTAGTTTTTTCACTCCTTGCTCTCTATTATGTTTTAATTGTGTGTGGAGTTTAATGAATTACATCTCTCATGCTTAAACTAGGCATTACTCTAGAGGTTAGCCAAGCTTTTAGAGTTTTGTGTCTATTGAGTATGTAAAGGAGAATCATTTGCTTACAATATTCTGGGTACTTTGGAACACAAAAGTATCTATAAGCATACTATTAGGGAGACCCATCTTGGTCCTATAGAGCCAAAAGTGTAGGAGATTTCGGTCTTTTTGACTGAATCTTGTTCATTGGCCAAATCCATCTTTGAGTGTGAGCATTAGAAAGTGGCTACTCTTTAGGACTCATTGAATATGTTGATTTGGGTATTGTTGTGCCTATAGCACACATGCCCCATTTGGAATGGGGACCCTCTCCTTTTTGGCTTCGTCGGGTTGCTTTTTTCCTTTGCCTCACTTTGTGTGCCCCTAATTTTGAGTTCCAAGTGGTCAAGGAATCCCAAAATCATCATCTTTAGTTGACCAAAGTTCATCGCCCAAGAAATTTCCAAGTCTTTGGCCTTTATGGGGTTTCCCTGGTAGGTTTTCGTTAAGTTTCAAAACTTGTGTCCTTCACTTCTTGCGGGTCTGCTCTTGCGGGTTTCCCTCTATGCGTCACTGCCTTGCCTTCACTATTTCATTGGCGATCAACATGGTACATCCTCCCACATGGCGGATCCTGCATCCTTCGTGGTCGTAATCCTTCACCATTTGTCAAATGTCAATGCCTGGGGCTATGCTTGTCTTTCGGGTCCCAACTTTCCTGCCACCACTCTTTTGAAACCCGTGCAAAGCTACCCCGTCGGCCATTGTACAAGCAATAAATGTAGGTCATTAAAGCATAATTTCCAATAAATAGGAGGGTCGGACTGTCATTTTCACTGACACAAGTCATAATTTGTTTGAGCCCAGACAACCATAGCCTCCTTCGCGCTTGCACGACCTCCTGGATGATTTTCAGTTTTACCTTCGTCAATTTCTTCAGGATCTATAGGTAAGTCCACTGCCGCCCAACTAAAGGCGTCCTTTTGAAATGGGTTTTATAAAAAATCATTAAAATTAATTCAAACTTCCAAAATTCCTTTGGCGGCCGATTACCCTTAAAACTCTGTGCAAACCCATCTTAAGAATCCTTCAAAAATGCATCAAACTCGCCCTCTAAGGGCTATGTGAGACTGTATCTCCTTGCCATTGTTCTTCACTAAAGCCATGAAACCTGAGCTCATCAGCCTCGTAGGTTCGCCCTAGCCAACTTCTGTGTGCAGGAAGATGCCATCCTTTTGTCACTCTCAAAAAAACTTGAACGATGTAAATTTGGACCAAAACCTTGACATTGGGAACCCACGAGGGTCCGCCTTTGCAGGCCATCATGTGTAGATGGCCCTCGTCTCACTGCCATTCTTAAAAAAACATCCCTTGCTAGCCACCCACATAGCGGGTTCCATTGAGTCTACCTACATAAAGTGCTAAAACACTATCCTCCTTCTATGGGTCTTTCCTCACAAGCTTCTATCCACCCTCCACCATCATTTCACATGCCTCCCATAACCGGCAAGACCCTTTCTCCTACCCGCATTGCTTACTCCATGGTTTGCTTCACCGTTTCGGCCCGCCATCTAAAAATAACTAAGTCTTCAAACCTCATGCAGGACAAACCTTGCGAGGGTCCATCTACGGACCGCCTCGCCCTCAACACCATTCAAAACAGTCAGGGGACCTCATCGGCCCACCTTATGGACTCCGACCAAGCTATCTCCCCTCGACCCCTTAGCACTAAAATGATTAAGTTTAAATGAATTGTGGGCATTCCTTCACGGATCACCACTTGTGGCCTACAATCAGTTGGTCGCAGTTCTTAAGTGGTCGCATCCTATCTTCCTCCTGAGTTGTGAGGCCCAAGCTCCCTTTTGTCGTCTGAGTCATTTTTTTAAATAGAGTGATCATTTCCAAGGCCTTTTGCGGATCCATTGGTGCGGGCCACCTCTTGCAGACTGTCGTGTCTTCATCATCGTCCCTGAACAGTCATCTCCTAGTAGCCTTTTGTTGGTCCCTTCTTGCAAACTTGCAAATGAGTGAACCCTACCCAAGCTGTCCAAGCCACCTACAGACCCCACATTACGGGATTCTCCTTGCGGACCTCTGGGTTGTGATCATCGTTTCTCTATGGAAAAGCTCCAAATATTTGTGATACCCCCTACATCCATAACCCTTGGACCCACATGAACAAGATGACTAATTGAATACCTCCAAAGACCTCATAGATGATTTCCCAATGTGCCTAAATGCCTTAAATCCTTGACTGACCTCCAAACTCCAAATGCAAGATTCTGAGTGCGAGTGGTCATTTCTGGGCCACCGTGCTCTCAGCATTGCCTCCTCCAATGGCTACCAGCCATGGGAAACCCGCATCCTTGGGCCTAAACTACTATAAGTGACCTAAATGAGTGCCAAATAATGAATGTCAATGAATTTCATGATCTTTTGAAGATAAGTTGCTAGATCTAACCCTTGTTTTGCAGGATTTCACTAATGTTTCCCTTATTTTTATGTGAATACGCTTACGAAATATTTTCTTGCAAGATTTATGGAATCTATTGGGGGCACATCGGGGCAGTCTACGGAGAAGGAAAAGGGAAGGAAAACTACCAAAGAACGAAGGGGAAAAGAGGAGAAAGGTCAAATGAAGTATCAGTTCTACAGGGTGGAAATCACTTCCAAGGTCACCTCTATGTGGGATTCAATATCACACATCAACCTGTGGCATTTAGATATAGATGAATTCTGATGAAGAATCATGAGAAATCCCATCACTGAGAATGCACAAAAGATCAAAAAGAGTGGCCTAGCCAAGGTAGCTAACTTCCCACATATGCTTGTAGCTCCAGAACTTGTGATGGCATGCAAAGAGTGCTACCATAGCAAAAACAAGAAAATCATAGATCATGAGGGTAGGTTGTTGGCAGACCTGTCTGCCTGGTCCATAGGTGAAACTTTTCATATCTCGACATTCAACCCCATGGAGGAAACAGAGAAGGGATACATTGAGAACATGTGGAAGGAAGACCCGCTGCCATGCAAGAAGCTAATAAGCCAACAATGGTTGAGGGAGAAGAGGGGTAGCACTACTAAGGTGCCACAAGAGCTTTTCAGAAGCGACTTCCATGAAGAGTACCACTATCTGGTCACTCTATTAAGAAGATTAATGGACCTCTCTAGCACTTAATTCTTTCAAGAGTGGATGTTTATTTCATTGAAGAGATCATTCATGGAAAACCAAAGTTCCATTGGGCCAAGATCATCAGCGACACCATGCATGTATAGTTCATGGCCGTAAAGAAGACATCCCAATTTTACATAACCTCCTACTTGGTATAACTGCTAGCATATGCATTCCCATACAAAAGCCTCTTCGTTGTACAAAACCCGAATCTAGGAAGTAGGGAGTGCAAGGTATATGATCGATACCCACAATTGCAATACAAAAACTTCAAAAGGGAATATCAAAGGGTAAACGATGCCTTCATAGGCATATTATTAGACTCCTTGGAGGATATTTCCAAAGAAGAGTCTCTCACAGTGCTCTAGCATTCATTCAGAGGTTCAGGTTCATGTTCATCCAATTCCCAAAAATCAAATATATCATAACAAAGGGATTCTTTGAGAGACCTTACAAGCTGCCCCAGTCCCCTAATGACCAGATGATTATATTGGAGGTCTCCTGGTAGCTGCAAAATTCTCACACTCTACTAAGTGACAAACACCAAGAATCAATCCCCTATCCCCTTAATTTCAGGCAAGGGATGTATGCTATCCCCGCTTCTCAGTGCATGAAGTACTCAGAAAAGGAGATAGTGGAGTATCATTTGGACCTCCACAAAGCCCGACCCAGGATGGACCCCTATGGTAAATTAAAGAAGTTTGTTAGGAAACAATATGCCCATTTTCCTCACATAAAATTTGTTTGGGCCGAGTGCAAAGATGAAAAAGAGGTAAGAATGAGGCATTGCATGAGGATGAAGGCCCAATTTGTGTGGACAATCAACCTATTCCTGGTGCCTGACAAGATTGTAGAAGAGGAGGACACCATCCTTGATGAAATGTTTGATGTTGTGGCTAAGTTATCATTACCACTGATTGATTGGGATGAGGAAGAGGTCAATGACCTTGATATTGTAGCAAGGCCCATTGAGAACAGGACTAGGAAATGGGTAGATGCTGAAATTTCCCAACTTAAGGCATAGGGTGTCATGTTGATATATGGTGATCTCATAGATGAGCTTGAAAGTGAAACAAATAGCGGAGCAGTTGCTGCCCCAAAAAAATAAACTCCCAAATCTCCTCCAGTTACTTGGTCGAGAAAGAGAAAGGATGTGTCTTATTGTCAGCCCAAACACAAACTCTATACACGGAAGGCCTTAGAGGGAGAATCTTCAAATAAACCAAAGAAGTTAGGTGGATTCAGTGAATTTCCAACCATTGAGGAAGATCTACAACATGAAGGAGAAGAAGAGGTTGAGCAATCGTAGTCACCACCTGCTACCTCTGCTCCTGTCGTTATTGCTATCGTTGCCACTCCACCACCTCTTGTATCCTAGGAACTACCTATTTCCTCTCCACTCACTATGGACATCTCAGTCCAATTTGTTTCCACCTCACCAATGACCCTAATTATGGTGTTAGACTCCTCCTCAGCAACGAAATTCACGTTGTCATCTTCCTCGCTACCCCCACCATTGCCTACTCTTTCTACCATGGTGACCTTGGTTGCTACAACTACTATTCCTCCTCTCACCTTGCTAAAGACTTTTGCTAAATATATGCAAAGAATACTCATCAAGCTCTCTAGGGTAATAATGAATCCCACTGTCTAAGCTATGATGGCTCATATTGTTGTTGGTCTTCCTATTCCCCCTCCACCCCATAGGCCACCAAAAATGGAGGCCGCCATGCAAATATCAAAAGAAATGGAGAAATGACAAAGGGAGGCCTCCAAAGGAGTAATGGAAGATCCTGAAGATCCTTTTAAGGATGACTACTTTGAACATCTAAAGGGCCAAGTGGACATAAGTGTGGATAACGTGGCAATTGATGAGGAAAATTCAAAATCTTCAGAGGAGGAAATTGAAACCCTCAATGCTAAGTACATAATAGAGACCTCAAACCAAGAGCTTGAAGAGGAGTTGTCTCATCAGCTCAAGGATATAGAAGAGGTGGAGTCTGAAAGCAAGCCTCCTGAAGAGGAAGAAGACATTGAAGTCAATGTGGAGGCATTTGAGGGGCCTCCACTAGTTGGGAAAGATAAAGGTCATGTTCAAGGAGAAGAGGTACCACCTGAGAGAGAAGGAGAGAAAGGAGAAGAGAAGGAAGAAAATGCTCCAAAGAAGAGCTCAAGTAGGAAGCAAAAAGAAAGCCTCAGACAAAAAGTGTCATTAAGGAGAACGTAGCCCCTACTGATTCGGAAAGGGAAAATACCATGCAAATTGAAGACTCAAATGAAGAAGAAGAAAGAATCAAACGAGGAGCCTTGGGTCATGAGGAGAAACAACGTCAGCCTGCACAAAGAGAGGAAGGTGATCATGAATGACCAAAAGAGGAAACTCAGATGCTCGACTGGCTTGAGAAGCAATTGCAAAAGAAGACCCCGACCCTCATAGATCTCAAGACCAGACTCGAGGCTCTATTGGCAAGAGCACAAACAAATATGTAGAAAGAAAAGAAGCCAAGGGTTTGTTCCCAAATCATAGTAGATGCCTCAGGATCAAGAATAGTGAAAATAGCTACCCCAGTGATAGACAAAGGAGGGGTGGGTTATAATATTTCCACCATCAACTTGGGCCTTGCTACAAGAGAGTGAAAATTCGATGAATTCTAGGGATCAGTAGCCACAATAATGTAATAGATGAGCAAGGATCAGTCCTCTAAGGAGGAACTGAAGGCACAAGTGGCAAATCTCAGTGCCTATATTTAGTAATGGACATCTCTGGAGGAAGCAGCACCAATGAAATCTTATGCGCCCTTGCTACTCCCCCAAGAAGATCTTACCAAAATGGAGAAAATGAAGAATTGGATCAAGGCTACTACAGATTGGTTCGGATGGGTTTTTTACTATGCTGACATGGGCATAGGCCCTGCTATCTAAACATCCAATAAATTTTGAGATGTGTAGAAGAAACTAGAGGGCATAGAAAAGATATGTCACTAGTTCATTGAGCTATATAGGATCACCTATCCTAAGCTTGAGGCCATTCTCAAAATTACCAAGAAGAAATGGGAGAAGGAGCAGGCCCTTGTGAAGGACGATCACTGGCTGGCAGAAACAAGGAAAATGGGTCTAGATCATAGGAGGGACATCTTGGAGAGAGTGCTATATGAGGTAGAGCTCAACCTCAAATGGGTCAAGGAGTATAGAATAGACAATGAGGAATACCTGAAGTTGATGACAGACTATAATATGCCTATCGTAGAGCATATCCAAAGAAGATTAAGCCATACTTCCACAAGAAGATGGAGCAAGGGGCAACATAATCACTAATGTCAAAATTTATGGATTTTGCTACTAGAGCATTTTTCCAGTCCAAATAGGTAATTAAGGCCATGCAAAAATGCAATAAGAACATGGAACAAATCACTGGAAAATCTAAGAAGCTGACCTTCCAAGTTCTTCAATCCGATATCATGGAGTGGGGCAAGCTTCAGGCACTAATTGTAAAATTCATGGAATACGCTAGTCTTTAGAAGAACAAATGAAAGCCAGTGGCAGATGATGAGTTCCTGACAATATAAGCTAAGAAAAGAAGGCATTCACTAGAAGATAAAACTGTTATAGTGTCAAGGCCACTATAGGAAAAAATAGAGAAGAAAACAAAAATGTATTTTATATTAGTATATTTTTGGGGTAGGTGAAACCCTAATGTAAAATGAATCATGGTTGTGGACACAATGAGAGTAAATCCTAGCCATTCATTTCACTTTTGGAAAACTATAAATAGGGGTCTCCTCTCATTTTCAAAGAGAGTTGAATTATTGTAAAGACATGCTGCAAAAATTTCAATATAATTTCATTTCTTTTGGTGGATTCTTGTGTTTCTCACATGTTGCATAATTCATCTTCTCAAATTTGATAGATTTAGATTTATTTACTTTTTTTTTCTAAGTGTTTTCAAGTAGTTTTTGTAGTTTAGTTCATGTTGTCCATTGATATTGAGGAATACTACGGTGTTGATGCTTTCATTGTGCATTCTTTTTTTTGTTTATTGATGATGAACAACAGTGTAAAGCTAGTCTAAACATTAATTCATTGTTGTACTTAAAATTAATCTTTATTTATGTTTTATGGTGAATGAACATCTGAAAATTTTCAAACCTTAAAAGATGGCACTAGTCTCATGAGAATGTATGTTGTTTGGTTAAGTGGAACTTGGTTATAAGAAGGTTGTCCACCATAGCATCCTCCATTGTAACTATTCATCAATAGTTGCAGGTCTAGGAACTCTTACCTCCCTTTTCCCTTTTGACCTTTCTTTGAAATAGTAATTTAGGCAAAGTTCCAGCATCATTGTAAATCCAAATCTGATGTTGTCCATGGAGTTTAGACTATTGTTTTGAACTTGCAGCAATTACACATCACTCCTAGAATCTCATAAACTCCACTTGAGAATCCAATATCCTTCCAACTTAGCAATTTTCCATGCCCCTTATGATTACCAGCAAATCACATTAATCCACTGAGTTGTTTTTGCAAGTCATGACCTGACACTCGAGAGACCTTGGGGTAATTTTCTGCAACTTGTTTGTAGAAAGTTGTCTTTCAAGAGAGGTAGTGCATTTGTGTATTTCTTGTGTTGAGAAGTACAAAAACACCCATCAACAGGAACCAACACCAGGTGCACCTCTATTCATTCTCATTTTATTATTTTGCATTTCAATTTCACATTCTATGTCATTTAGTTAGGTTTTGCATGGTACTTTGCATGTCATTTGCATTTCTTGTCTTTCCAAGCCCTAATTTTTTGGTGAACCCCTTTTATACCTCTAATCATACCCTAGGACACCCTCCTAGTAGATCTATTTCCTACATTCCATCTTTGGATTGAGACCTCTAGGGTTTCCTTGAATAAAAGTTGAAGAAAATTGGTCTAGGTCCCTTGTGTTCCATTTCCCGAAGGTGGAAACCTTATTTCTATTGTTTCAATAGTTAAGTCTACTATGATATTTTCTAAGAATAAAAATGAAGAAAATTATCATGTAATTTTTATCTCTCTAGAAATGTATCCAAAATATGTTATAAAGATATTAGAATGTCAAAAAAAAATCTTACATAAAAACAAATAATAAGCCTAAAATTAAGAAAAAAATATTGTAGCAACAATGCAAATCTAACTTTATATAAAATTTTGGTTGGAAGTTTAATTTATTTGACAACTAGGCATGATATAATACATGCATTTATCTTATTTCCAAATTTATGGAGACACCAAAGTATACACATTGTGAAGGAAGAAATACTATCTTAAGGTATGATGATGGAACCAAGGGATATGGTACATTTTATACTATAGAAAATACATTTGATTTCATTAGATATACTTACAATGACTGGGCAAGTATTATACATAATAGAATTATATATATATATATATATATATATATATATATCATTTTAATTTAGGATTCATTTCATGGACTTCCAAGAAGCAACATATTGCTTCTCTTTCTATAGTTGAATTTGAGTATATAACAACAAATATAATAGCATGTAAGGTTTTTTGGCTATAAAGAATCTAATAATATTTGAAAGCATAACAAGACAATGGTATAGCTATAAATTGTGATAATATATCATCAATAAATTTGATAATGAATCCAAATAAAAGATGTATTATAGGTCTAAGTAGCAACCAGCTCAAAATAATTGTAGAGAAGTAGTGACACATAGCGACTATAGTCAATCATAGGATTTTTTTTTTGTAAACAATTTCTATTATGTTTGTAAATGTGATATGAAAAATATATTTTCTATTGTTTTTTCAGTGTTTTGATTCTTCAAATGGTTTCCATATTTTATGTTTTCTTTTTGTGGATACCAAAAAGTATCCATTTTTCCTTGCTTGATTAGGGAATAACTAATGATAAATTGGACTTAATGATGCCTTGATTTAGTGTTGTGAGGTGTTTTACACATCCACATTAGGTCTTAGTCCCCTGAAAACTAAATAAAATGCATTCATTGATGTCTTTTAAAGGTGTTGTAAAGTTTTTTAAGTGACTTTCACACTTTTCTAGACTTTTATTAAGTATTCAAGTCTAATTGACCTAGTTTCCCCCTAATTCAATGTTATAAAATGTATTTAATTGCATTCTCACATTAATCTAGAAGGCTTGAAAATTAAATCTAATTTTAATCTAGTGTTGTAATGTGTTTTACACATTCACATTGGATGTTGTCCCTTTCTAGGCTATGTGGACCTCATTTTAATGTTGTAAAGTCCACTTAATCACACTTTCACATTGAAATTTGTGTCCCTAGCCCTAATTTTTCTTTAAATCATCATTAATAGGCCCCTATTCCCCCATATTGTGCATCCCAAGGTTTATTTTGATCAAAGACATAATAAAATCAACATGAAAACTAAAATTCTTCACTCGTTAACATCCCAGCTGGCAAACGAGCCCGTATGGGACCCATTCGTCACTTTGGGTGAATGAGTTACCTCCATGCGGAACTAAGTCACCAAAAGTGGTGATTTAGTCCCATTTGGGCTATTTTTGAGGTTTGAGTAGGAAAATTTGTATTTTAAGTTTAATGTTCTTCCATGTTGGCCTTGGGGATCAAATTAATGAGAATTTTAGGTGGATTGCCTATATAAACAAGATTTTGAACCCTAATTTATTATTCATTCATAATTCATTCATCATTCATCTATCATTCATCATCCATCGCAAGTCAAGCAAGCTAGGGTGTTAGCATTTAAGTCATCAAGATAGTCTTCTAAGGGATTCAATGGCAGATTCTTCATCCATTGTTGCAGAAATTCAAGATCTATCAACATGGAATGTTTCTGATTCCTTCATTTCATGTTCATGCTTCCTCTTATTTCTTCGTTTGGATTAATTACCTAAAAGGGGTTTGACTAAGGCAAACCCCTATTCCCTAACATTCAACATTTTTCTTTCTTTCTTTTTGTGTTTGTATATCTAGGTACCTTCAAAGCTTGGAGATCATTAAAAAATAGTTTGCAAACTTGTTGAAGAAATATCCTTCTTCGCTAGGTAAAAATATTCAAACAAAGTCACTTGTGGTGCCAGAAATCAGGGTTTCGGATCTCGATACCTAGAGGAGAAGAACGTGCAGACTGATAGCTTTAGCTTCAAATTTTGAATTTCTTGAAATATGGAAGTGGACTAAGTCAAAATCAATGGCATATGAGTCCTGCTATGAAGCCTAAAAAATGGTTTTTACAGTTTTGAGTACCCTTTTATCTGAAACCTATTCCAATAGAATTTCCCGGAAACAAGACTAAGTCACCCAGCTTGGTGTATGAGTCCCAGTGAGCTTCAACAGTGATTTTTGTAGGATTCTAGAGCTCCTCTCCACCACTTTCAAGTTTCCAAGTGCACCTCTTCAATCTCATTAGTTTTTGTTACAATTTGTTGGCATTTTTAGTTCATTTTTCGTATCACATTGTGTTTTGAAACATCTTGTATTTCCATAGTTTTGCATCGATAGTTTATCTTCTTCATCAATTTCCAGCCTTAGGAACAATCTCCTTTGACATATTTTAATCTCTATTGCACTGGAATCTCACATAATTGTT
Source organism: Sequoia sempervirens (assembly GCA_007258455.2). NCBI lineage: Eukaryota > Viridiplantae > Streptophyta > Pinopsida > Cupressales > Cupressaceae > Sequoia > Sequoia sempervirens. The sequence goes on along the minus strand of VDFB02284195.1, from coordinate 42,875 downwards.
CTTGAGTGTGAACTTTGTGAAATCGGATTCCTCTTCCTTCATTCCCCTTTTAGGTGTGGATAAGGGAAGTTGTGACTTCATTTTCTTTGTTGACATTTTAGTAAGCCCAACTTTAGAACATCATATTTTTTATTTGGAGAAAATTTACATCCTAGAATTAGTTTGCATTGCATTTTTTAAAGTGCATTCTAGTGTTTCAAAATTTTCATTAGTGAAAGTGCATATAGATTACATTTTTGTATCTTAAATCATTGAAAAATTCTTAAATTCTACATTTGAATCTTAGGTTTGCATCATAATAGAGCACACACAACATAAAAACCAACCAAAAAAATCTAAAATTCTGAAAAAAAATCCCTAGTGGGACTCATTCACCACCTTGGGCGAATTAGTCCATTTACACCCTTGAAATTTCCTTTTACAGCACTTAAAAGCTTGTTTTTGCACTTTTTTTTTGTCATTAACTATTTGTATCAATTGGTTGAGTTTATGTTACACTCATTTTACAAAATCTAGCTTAAATTAGCCCATTTCATGAATTGTTTCATTCCAAATTTGTAACATTTCATTTTCAGATCATTGCATAATGTAACCACTAATTGACCATGTTTGAAAACTATTAAATTTCATGTTAAACATTACATTTTGATTTTGCATTCAACAATGATAGGTTTTTTCTTTTCCAACTTTGTGAAGAAAATGTTAGTCTATACACATCTTAGTCATTCATTCAATGCATTTCCTAGTTATAAGAGTCTTTTAAGGAAAACAAGTGGACATGTTCACACTTTCCTTAAATATATACCCTCTCCTATCAACCCCATTTGTGAGAAGGATGTGATAGAAGAGAATACAAACATAGATAACCATAATGATCATAATTTTTCTTCCCCTGATACCTCTCCTTTTAGTAACAAAGGTATCTTGGTGAAAGAAGATGCAATCATTGTGAATCATGAAGATCTTGTTTACTCTTCTCTTCATTCCCCTTGGGAAGATAGTACAACAATAGACGATGAAATCATTGCCACCACCAAGTACTTAATTTACATTCCTCTCCCAACATTTTTCCTACTTGTGACAATGCTATAATCTTGAGTGACCATGAAAATGACATTTGTGAGGAAGACATGGTGTTAGGAGATCTCCTAACTGAGAACTTTGAAAATTCTACCTCTCCCACTTAGGAAGACATTATAGGGCATAAGGGTGTAATTTTGGACAACCGTGATAATCATATTGAATCTTCTCCTAATATCCTTCATTATAATGAAGATGATCATTTTGTGTTAGAAAATATACTTGAAAGTCATGACAATCTTGTTTCTCCCTTTCCTATTACTCCTACCATATGGGTCAATCTATTTGGTAAGCATGAAAATCATATAGGTCCTTCTCTTGATGCCTCCCCTAATTTTGATGAAGCTACCTTACAAAATCTAACCATGGATGAACATATTACAAGCTCTCCTACTAGGGTAGATAATATGGAACAAGATAATGATATCTTGGAGAGAATAGACAATCAAATAGATAATTCTCCTAATAACTCCACTATTCACAATCAAGAAAATTCAACCATTGATCTCATTCCCCTCCTTGTGATGAAGCCATTTTGGAAGAATCAATCCATGAATGTGAAAAAAATTTGACTCATAGTTCTCCTAAAAAGTCTCCTCATAGGAAGAACAACATGGTGCTAGAAAATGGAAACAAAAGTAATGTGTCTTCCCTAGATAATGATAAAAAGGTGATTCTAGATTGCCCTTTATTAGAGATACATCAACACAAGATCACCGAGGTTATGAATGCACAATTTTCTATTAGATCCCCCCCTTGATTAATGGACCTCCTACAAACCCCATAGGACATCCTAAGAATCCTCTAATTCTTTACCCACCATCACACAAACCTCAAACTCAAAACAAACCCGAATTCACCCTCTACCCACCTATACATAATGTGTCATAACAACCGATTCATAATATCGTTGCTCATACATATAACACTAGAAACAATCTACAACCCAGTCAACCAACCCCAACAACCTTACCTTTTGCTAATCCCATCTTACCTGGTCCTCCTCATTCTCCTTCGCATAGTGGGAAGGGGTATGATCTTGTTGAACAACTTAAGAATACACCTACTAAGATATCATTATGAAACCTTATTCAAGCTTCCCCTCACTATTATCACATGATTTGAAATTCCTTGCAACAAGTTCATATCCCTTCTAATTTGCAACCAAATGACATAGCTGCCATGATCCAAGGAATAAACATTGACATTGTTTTCCACCAAAGTGAACTCCCCCCTTTTGAATTGCAAAAACAAAATGTTGCTTTCATAATAATATCTCAATAAAAAAGAATAGGGATAAAGAGAACCCTTGTTGACAATGGCTCAGCCATTAATGTGTGTACTGTAAATATTTTGGATAGGTTGTATGTGGATAAATAAAAAATTCAACTTGATTCCTTGTCTATCCATGGATTTAACAATGTAGGAAAAAAATGACTTGGTGTGAACACTTTGCCTATTATAGTTGGGAAGGCTTATGTCAATTTGACTTAGGATCTTGGATCTTGGGGGCTTGATTGCTTCCTTGATCTTTGTTATCCTAGACCATTCACATTGGTACGATTGGACCCTTCTTGAATGTCTACTTTAGTGTGAGTTTGAAGCAAGTTCATCCTCTCACTAAAGTGGGAACTAAATGTGGACACCAAAAAGAATCCCTTTTCCTCGCTTGATTTTGGAATAACTAATGATAAATTGGACTTAATGATGCCTTGATTTAGTGTTGTGAGGTGTTTTTCACATCCATATTAGGTCTTGGGCCCTTGAAAACTAAATAAAATGCATTCATTGATGTCTTGTAAAGTTGTTGTAAAGTGTTGTAAGTGACTTTCACACTTTTCTAGACTTTTATTAAGTATTTACGTCTAATGGACCTATTTTTCCCCTAATTCAATGTTATAAAATGTATTTAATTTGATTCTCACATTAGTCTAGAAGGCTTGTAAATTAAACATAATTTTAATCTATTTTGGTAATGTATTTTACACATTCACATTGGATGTTGTGCCTTTGTAGGTTGTGGACCTCATTTTACTATTGTAAAGTGTATTTAATCACACTTTAACATTGAAATTTGTGTCCCTAGCCCTAATATCCTTTTATATCATCATTAATAGGCCCCTATGATCCCATATTGTGCATCCTAAGGCTTATTTTGATCAAAGACGGGCCGATAAAATCAACATAAAAACTAAAAAATTTCACTCCCTAACATCCTAGCTAGCAAAAGAGCCTTTGTGGGGCCGATTTTCCACTTTGGGTGAATCAGTCCCATCCAAGTGGGACTAAATCACCTAGAGTGGCAAATTTGTCCCATTTGGGCTATTTTTGAGGTTTGAGCGGGAAAAATTGGGATTTAAGTTTAATTTTCTTCCATGTCGGCCTTGGGGATCAAATTAATAGGCATTTTAGGTGGATTTCCTATATAAACAAGATTTTAAACCCTAATTCATTATTCATTAATAATTCATTCATCATTCATCCATCATTCAACATCCATCTCAATTCAAGCAAGCTAGGGTTTTAGTATTTTAAGTCATCAAGATAGTCTTCTAAGGCATTCAAGGGCAGATTCTTCATCCATTGTTCCAGAAATTCAAGATCTATCATCATGGAAATTTTCTAAATCCTTCATTTCATGTTCATGCTTCCTCTTATTTCTTCATTTGGTTTAATTACCTAAAAGGGGTTTGACCAAGGTAAACCCATATTCCCTAACATTCAACATTTTTCTTTCTTTCTTTCTTTCTTTATTTATTTCTTTCTTTGCAGATCTAGGTATATTGAAATCTTGGAGATCATTGAAGAATAGGTTTCAAACTTGTTGAATACATTTCCTTGTTGGATAGGTCAGAATATTCACAAAAAGTCACTTACAGTGCCAAAAATTAGGGTTTTGGATTCAAATACCTGGAGTAGAAAGTTTAGACTGAGAGATTCTGCTTTTGCTTTTGAATTTCCCAAAATGTGGAAGTGGACTAAGTCACCATCAATGGTGTATGAGTCCCACTGCCAAGCCTAAAAAAGTGTTTTTGCAGTTTTGAGCACCCTTTTGTTTGAAACCTATTCCGACAAAATTTCCTCGAAACATGTCTAAGTTGCCTAGCTTGGCGTATGAGTCCCAGTGGGCTTCAATAGTGATTTCTGCAGGATTCTAGAGTTCCTCTCCATGAATTTATAGTTTCTAGGTGCACCTCTTCAATCTCATTAATTTTTGTTACAATTTGTTTGCATTTTTAGTTCATTATGCATATCACATTGTGTTTTCAAACATCTTGCATTTCCTTAGTTTTGCATCGATATTTTATCTTCATTATCAACTTCCAACCTTAGGAAAAATCTTCTTTGACATATTTCAATATTTATTGCATTGGAATCTCATGAAATTGTTCTTGAGTGTGAACTTTAGAAAATCGGATTCCTCTTCCTTCATTCCCCTTTTAGGTGTGGATAAGGGAAGTTGTGACTCCATTTTCTTTGTTCAAAATTTTGTTTCAATCAAGCAATATTCTTTGTTAGTGTTATTCGTATATTATTTCCATCAAATTAGTACCAAAGTTGTACACCCTTCCTTGTAGTGTCAAAAAATTTAATCTCTTTTAGGTGAAAGAAAAATTTCATGTTGTCTCTATAAACAACTTGAGTGACCTTTTCATCAATGTATTTATACATTCCCTAGCCCTATATTTTTTTTTCAGCACCACAAGAGAATCTTTCTACACTACCCTAAAAAAATATATTATTGATTAAACATCATCAAATTAATTCTGAAAAGTCCCCTAACTATTAAAATTTCCTCATTTTACTAGACCCTAAATACTCATGCCAAACTTTGTTGAGTGTTAAAAGGCTTGTATGAGGTATAGGGTGCCCTAGACTAGTTACTTTGCTCAAAAAATTTAATTTCCTATGTTTGTTGGTCTTTAATTTAGGCCTTGGTGGTAATTTAATCATAAAAATTCAAATTTAATTTAATCACTCGAAAGATAAAATTTATTCTAAATTCCACTATATAAACATGAATTATCACATGAGAAAAAGTGGAAATAAGATGGCAATTATATTCTACAAAAATATATTCAAATTTAAAGGTTTTTAAGAGAATTTTTACATTTAATCAAGTTCCTAGAATCATTGGAGTTTGATACCAATAGAAGAGTATGATGGAATCTAGGTTTTGGAGATTTTTTTGTCCATTTTCAACAAACTAATGACCTTTTTTTAGAGTTTTCTCTTCTTCAAGATTCAACCTACTTGCTACCCTAAGAAAGATATTATTGCATTTTAGATTTTCCTAAGGTAATTTTAATTTATCTTCGGATGATCTCAATGTTATCATTTAGGAATTTTTATCTAACACAGTTGAGTAGGACTTTTAGCTTTTTCAGGTCATTATAGCCTTAGATGCAATTAAGGTTAAGAGCACACACATTTTATCATTCATATGATTGACTATTTCTGGAGGTAGAAATACCAAAATGGGGGTTTGATTGAAGAAAACTTATATATAGCCACTTCTTTCCTCTCCCTTTTTAAAAGACTTTTGTAGGTTTAGATCTAAAGATAGATATTTCAAAGTAAGATTATAGATGTCACAGAAGAGGTTATAGATCTATAAATTCATATCTGAGAAAATAAGAAGATATTCTAGGGAATCCTTGTGCTCTAGACTAGCAATACTAGACTCAAATATACATATTAGGTGTGCAATACTCTATCCTTCCCATATCTACTTTCAAATTTTGGTTTTCCAATTTTTTCAGTAAAGAAAAGTTGTATTTTCATATTTGGTCTTGTAGTCTAATGTAGTAGCATCCAAGTGAACTGGTGATCAAGATCAATAAAAAAATGTGTCAATTTTATTCATGGTTATAGTTTTATTTTCATTTTCTAGCATGGAAGTGGAACAAGAAGTAGTACTTATGGAAGAGGAATAAGCAACAATAGAGGAGTTAGGGAGATGGGATGTGAAAGAAAAGAGGTGTTCAACACAACCAAGAAGAAGCAAGGGGGTCGTGTGTCATGTGAGGTGTGATTAGGCACATACCAGGAAGGGCTTGAGGCTTCCAAGTGAAGACAAGGACAAAGTGAAAAGAGAAAAGCTAGATAAACATTGAAAATATATGCAATATATTAGAGATTGATAGAGGGGGGTCATTCTTGAAGTGAATGGGAATAAAAATTAGAGGAAAATGGTCACACAAAATAGAGAGAATAAAACTCTATTAAAATACTATCGTTATGGACTACCATTATGGACTAGCATTCCTTCTGCCCTTCCTTCCCAATTAATATTTTGAATGTTTTTCATCCCTGCTCCCTCGTTGGTTCCCTGCAACCCATCTCCTCTCCACCTGGTTGCAACTTAGTCCTTGGCCTCAGCTCTTGTTGTTGCTTCTAAGTCTTTTGAGGAGTGGGCTATGACTAGGAGTCTTGTTGTGGGGTTTCAGGAGGGATTTCATGATGAGAAAGGCTCTACTTCAAGGTCATTCATGGAAGTTGTGTGGAATAGAAATGTTGGGGAGGGATCTGTCCATCCTTTGAGGTGTGCAATTTTTTCTCCTATGGTTTCTCTTGGCCAAGAAGTTTTATATTGCATAGATTTTATTCCAAGACTACCCTTATCTACAAGTTCTATCATTTGTGGTCTTCGCTTCCTAACCTACACCTCTGGATTTCCAAAAATTGGTCTCCTGTTATGGAAGGTATATAATGAATATTTACCCCTCTATTAGAGGATTTTTGTAGTTGGTTTTTGTTCTTCTAAAGATAGACAAGTAGTCTTAGATCAGGGTTTGTGGGAATGGGATTCTCACCCTCTATCCATGTAGCCTTGGGTCCATTCCTTCAACCCTTTGAAGGAACCTATTAATGTTACGCCATTTTTAGTGATATTACCATGTCTTTCCTTATATTTCTCGTGTCCTACTTTTGAGGGCATCAATAATGCTCTTGGTAGGTTCTTAAAAGTGGATCTTGCCTCCAATAATTTTACTCATGCCTCCTTTGCTTGAATTTTTGTGGAGGTACATTTGTCTAAGGATTTACTTGGTGAGGTGGTGCTTCAAGTTAATGGTTGGTCTTGATCTCATCTTGTGGATTACAAATGTATTCTCTTTCACTACAGATGCTCCATTTCGACTAGAAACTTGGCTCATGATTTCCCTATTGGCTCTTGTCTTGTTTCTTCCTCCATTGGGTGGAAGAATTCTCTATAGGAAAATCTAACCATATAAATTGATGTGGATTCTTCTTCAAAAAATGAGGTTTCTAGGCCTCCTTTTGCTTCTACTCAGACTAATAATAATGTTGTTGATCATGTTGTTTCTTCGGTGGTTTCTATTGTACCTCAAAACAAGGTTGTTTGATCTTCTATGTGTGTTGCCTCCCCTGAGGCCCCTGTATTTACTTTGGATCCTATTGTTGTTGATGTTATTTCTCTCATGGCTTCGACTGCATTGATTCTGAACAATGTTGTCCGATTTGTTGTGTGTGTTTCCTCACTTGAGGCCCCTCCTAGTAAAACTATTTATATCCCTCATTCTTCTCTATTAACAAGCCTTTGGAGGCAAAGTTGTTGGTTTCAAGCTTTGGAGCTTGAACTATTTCTCTCTAGTTGTTTTGCTATTGTTGTTCTTGTCGATGTCTTTTACTCATTGTTGTGTTTGGCTAGTCTATTTTGTTGGGATATTCTTCTTGGTTGTAAGCTTTTTAAGGACCATGGTCCTTCCCTGCTTATCTAATCAAAAGAGAAAATGGAGTGAATTCTAGAGAGAATAAATATGCCCTAAAAGCAAAGATAAGTATGAAGGGGTGTAGAAGAGTAAGAAAAAACTGTTTCAAGTTATGTGAGCTACAATTGCAAGGAGGATATTGTGTAGTAAGGAGTAAAATTGGATGGAGTAATAAGGAGATAATATAGATATTGAAATAATGGAAGAAAATATAGATTGAAGAGGATGCAAGACCGGAGAAATCGATTAAACAATAAATTTTTTTTTAAAAATGTAGGAAGCGATCGAAACACCCAATGTTCAAAAATGATTTTTCTGAGATTTCATCTTGATTTTTAGTATGGTATTATGGGTGGATAGATTTTTATCCATCTATATTCTTCTATATGAAGTTGAGAACTTAAAATCTACAAGTTTTTATAGCAATTGGACGATGTTTGCATATTCAAAATTAATTTTAAAAATTATTTTTTCAACAATTCTTTATACACTTCTATGTATGGTTAATGAATTGCAATTCAAAAATTTATGGTTTTGTTCGCTTTCCTATGGTTTTTTTTCTAGTTGAATAGATAAGAGATTGGTGAGGTGGATGGGAAGATCAACACTCCAATTTAGGGTCTTGATCTTCAAATTATATTATAGTCAAATCAATTCAATAAATTCTAGGGATTTTTTTACTGGCAACTCTTCACCAATTGGAAAATAATTGAAATCGGGGCCTCTAGACATGGTGAATAAGCTAAAAAGGAGACTGAATCGCCAAATTTTTACAAAAAACAAATTCTTCTCAATTAATTTTCCTATGCATTATTTTTCAAACTAATAAATCAAATTGATTTGTCATGTAAATGATGCGTCATTTGAACTAATTCACCAGTAGGTTATACTGTAATTACAAATATTAATTATATTCACCAATAATATTATATTCCTACCATTAATTTTGGGGAAATATCGCCACTAATAATAAATTACCATTTAATTTTAGGGATATTTTAGCCTTGAATAGGGCCTTTATTTATTGCCATCGATTAGCTTTTTAATTGGATGGTTGTAAGTTGATTTTGTGACCTATATGCACGTGTCTTTTAAAAGGCTTGTTGAGGCCCATAATTTTTTTTGGGCCACATGATTAGATTTAATCATGTGGCCCAAAAAAAAATTCAGCCCTCAATAAGCCTTTTAAAAGCCATGTCCATATAGGTCACAACATCAACCTACAACCATCCAATTAAAAAGATAATCAATGAGAACAATTTCACTTTTCATTTAGTTTTATTTTTAAACTGAGATTCTAAAAAAATACTTAATTCGTGTGTGCTCCAATGCAGTTTTGATAGTGAATTTTTGCTTGGTGGCGAGGGGCTTTGCCCCTAGAACCCGTCTGTATCATGATAGAAGTGCATCCCCAGACCCCGTGAGGGGGCGATGCCCCCTTGAACCCCACAAGGGGCTTTGCCCCCTTCATCCCCGCAAGAGGCACTACCCCTTGACCCCATCGATGGTTGTCGTCCCCGAGCCCCTACTTCAATATTACAAAAAACAAAAAAAATATGGGGGAACTGTGCCAATCAACTATGCAATTTTTTTAAAGGAGAGATTCACCATTGTAATTAATAGTTTTAGTGATTATTCACTAGGATTCGCCACTATGATCATTACTTTTACCAATTATTCATTAAGATTTGCTAGGATTTTACAAATTTTTTAATAATGTGCATAGATTTGCAAGGAAAATTAATAATTTTCTTTTTAAAAAAGGAAAGATTCGCTAGGAAAATTATAGCACTTAGCCAAGATTCGCCAAGGTTTTATAAATTTTTTTGGGGGGTTCCTTAAAATTATCACTGATAAATTCACATAAATTTCAATCAGTTTCTAAGACATTAAAAAATTAGGTCCAAGATTTATTGACTCACCTTTTAGATTGCAAGTCAAACTCACACCCTACGGATTTGAATTTTAGTGTTTATTGAAAAATGATTGATTTTAGTTATCTAACCATTATACCTAAGATCGCTTTTACAACAAAACACCCCTATAGTGTGGATTTTATACCATCATTAAGATGGGGGCAAAAGCAAGTCCAAATGTTGTGATTGCAGTATCGGTTACCTTTATTTTCCAAGATTCACAAACTAGAATTACCGAAACAAGTGAACACACAGAATGAATGAAAACAAGTTCATTTCGCATGGTCTATAAACAAAATCTACTAAATTCTGGTATATTACCAGTATTAAGAGGGCAGAACTTTAGGATATAAAGAGCTTCGTGGACGTCACAAACTAGTGGTGACTGGCATACTCTAACAAGGTATGTATAGACCTATTTGGTTTAAGGTTCTTCAAGAAAATTTAATGTTTTTCGTTAGAGGCGTCTCTCTAAAAATATCCTAATAGTGGGATCTGTTGGTATATGATGCATTGGATTTTTTTTATACTAATTTGTTAGAATGATATTGTTACTATTTTGCTCTTAGAGCAGATAGATTCTTTCACGCTAAATAACCAGATGGTAACAGCCTAAAAATCAACAATTGGAATCTGTAATATTCCTTTACTCATAAACTTGCTACTTGTCAAATATAATAATGGGTATTGAGAGATTTCAAATAAATAGGGGCCTCACAACGACCGTCCAACAACACAGTATCTTTCAGTTATTGTCTTGGACAACACATGGATTCCACATTCATGTTTTAGAATTCTAATACACTTTTTAATAACTGATTATAGTATATACTTGCACAGCTTATTTGCTCTTTTATAATTCCATTACGTGTTAAAACTAGCTGTGCTTTATCGCTATAGACAGATGGAAAGGACAAATGTTGCTGTACATCTTCCTCTGTCGTTGAGAAAATTATAAACAAAAAGAATTATAAATACCAAAATAGCAGCTACATACAAAATATGAGTATTTATCATATGTAATTTACTATAGTTTTTTAGCTGGATTGCACAGTTCCATAATAGTTTATTAGAGTTTTTGTACTCAATTGCTCAGTTCCTTAGGAAACCAAAAGAATGTCATCGATGTTAATTTTATATGAATTATATATATAAAGTGATCCTAGCCAGCCTCAATTTCCAAGTTTAGAATCCAGATATTCTTAGAATGTACACTAAATGTTAAAACTTGCAAAAATATAATAATGTCATGGCGGATATGAATTGAATAAGGCCTTTTACAAACATAAACAGCGCTGCAACTCCAACTAGCTTCCTATTCTGTAATAGAGTTGCCTAAAGGGACGGTTTATATGCACTCAAAGCTCTTTGTATTTAATATGCTATTTATTACCGACAACACATTCGTCCCATTGTCTCCTATTAGAATCTTGAATTAATTTTGGGAAACTGAATATACCATCTACTGTCCCTTAGATTTGGTGTTTTATAATGCATTGCATGTTCGAACTACCTGCTTACTATTTTGAGTTGCGACTCTAATTCCGTTTCTTGTGTTTTTGTGCGAATGCGGCACAAGCTGTTGAATACTTTGAATACTAATGTTCGATATATTTACATAACAAAAGACGCTAGTAATCTCGAAAATGTAACCAGGCACTCTTTTGATGCGAGAGACTCTCACAAGCCATTTTACTTAATATTATACAAGTACCTTCACATTTTATGGCTAAGTATTTCAACTGGAACATTTAGAATTATATTGATGTCCATAAACAAAGTAATCTGTTACTCTCTATACTCATGTTAGATTAGTCAAATGATAAGTTTTGATTTAATTATATCCTCTATGAAAATACTACAATCCTTCTAAAAATGTCTAGCATTTATACAATCAAATAGCTTATTTTGTTTATGTGTATATAATGTTTTGAGATTGATATAAAATATTTAATTTTTTTATTAATTGAGAGTAAGAAATGTATTGATAATTTTTTGGCAAATAAAAATGATATATAAAAAGATTAGAAATACGTATATAATACTACAACAAGATTAGGAGTCTCTAATAGAGGTGCTCTTAGATTTATGTGGCCCTAGATAGAAATATATCCATAGTTTATTCATATCATGCACAACTAAGTGTTTTTAGTGTGTTTTTATTTCTACTTTACTTGGCATGTGAGAATCACAAGTCCTAGATATGCTTCTATATAGAATATTGATCATATTGAGAACCACATTTGGAGATAGTCAATTTCTTTGATAGTGGTTAAGTCTTATTGTTAATATACAAATATCATAATCACATGAAGAAGATTTGCAAATTATAATACAACTAGGATTCAAATGAGATTGAGAATTATATATGTACTTGATAAACACTATATATATGTACACAATTTCTAATAATTGAAAATCCCTAATGAATAGGATGATACTAATAAATGAAAGTTTTACACAAACTACTTAAAGTATTATTGCATGTGCCAATAGAGTAACTCTAAAATTTATTGGAGACACCGGTGAGAAGTAATGTCAAAAATTGTCACTTGTGTCAATTTCACACTAGGTTTTTCTCCCCTCTATGATCTTGGACCTAATTATGCATTAACTACTTATTTTGTAAACATTCTTATGAAATAAAAACATGGTAAATCAAACTATACATTAGTTTTTTCCTCCAAGCACTTTTAGACCTGAGAAGAGGTGGATGTAGTTTAGAGCACACTACACACTAGATCACCTAATTTGGCTCCAAATTTGAATATGTTGATGTTGATAATTTATTATTTGAATTTCCAAGTTCAATTGTTTATTGTTGACATTTGAATTTTGGTAAATTAGAATAATTTCATATAAATACAAGGCATTTTCAACATTTTAAGCATTAAGGAGAAAAACTATTGAGCAAGAATACTTCAAAAATCATTTCAAGAGTAGTCAAGTGAAAAACAATCAAGATTATTATAAAATTTCATTATTCAAGAATCATGTCATGTGTTATGTAAGTTTTCTTCATGTTTTGTATGTATTTTATTTGTGAGCATTAACACCTTTTGGAATTCAAATCAATTCAAGTCAAGCAACAATGGATACTTGAAGGTGATGAGTGTGACTTAAACTTATCAAGGAGATTAGACCTGAGTAGTAAGTTGTAGTAATTTGTCAATTGATTACTTGTTTACCATTATCCTCTATCTTACCAAGGGTAAGCTCTCTTTTATTCAAAATTTTCTATTGTGTACATAGAAATACCAACACAATGTTTTACATAGGCAAGCCACTATATGGAAAAACCCTTCCCCTATTTTCATGTGTACAGGTTACAAATATGAAGTGAATTGGAGGATTTAAGGCTATTTGTCCATTCATGCACTTCAACCCTACAAGTTTTCAAGTCATGGAAACTAGATTTTCTCTTTAGTAGATGAAGTTCTGATTGTGAGCCTAGAAGGATAGAATCTATAGCATTGTGGCATTGGGCTTGCACTTTCAGATCTTGAAAAGAAGGACGACAGTCTAAGGTGCACTATTTCCCAGACAAGCTAAATCAAGCTTAGATTTTAATCCTAGTTTCTTTTGTGTCTAATTTCTTCATTTTGGACTCTATTTTTATCTAGTTGCATTCAATTTATTAGAAAACATAACAAACTACTCTATTTTCATAGTTTACATAGTCAATTCATTGCATCATTCAAAATAAATCAATTAATGAGAGGTGGTATTTAGTTTCCTTTCTCCAATGCTCTAACATCCAGTTTGAATTTCTCTAAAATAGAAGCTCTTCATCACAAGGGAAAGATAGTTCATCATTTTCACATTCTTTCAAATCTATTTCTTCAATGAATTAGTCATTTTGATCTAGTATATCATCTTAGAGATCTTGTGAGTCACTCTCTATATTATAATTAAAAATTACATGCCCTACTTCATTACAATAGTAAAATTTGACTTTTCCTTTTGGATGAACATTCTTTGCTTTGTAATTGTACTTTTTTTGTATATTTAATACTTATTCTAATTTTGAGTATTCATTTTGGTTAAGTACAGTATAAATTACTCCTTCAAGCCGAAAATTTTAATTTTCTTAAAGTAAACACCATACTATACATACTATTAAGCATAATATTAAAGAATATTACCTTAACATCATCATCCTTTAATTTCTCATTAATTTCAACACTGGTTTAGTAAGGAGTGAAACATACTTATATGATCTACAATTTTTCTACCTTTATCCATCTCCAATTTGTATAATCTTTGCTTCAATTTCTTCTTCACACTTTCTACTTTAGACCTAAAAATGTTGTTTAGTGAAGGGTGATATTTTGGAATAGGAATATTTTCTTAGGATTTAAAAATTACACAAATAAATGAATGCTGGAATATTCCAACATAGATCAAAGGTGTAGAGTTATGAAATGTATAATGATGGTAAAATTGTAATTGGCTAGTTCCATAGGAAGTCTAATTTTTTGAAAAGTATATATAATTGAAGTCTAGAGATAGATAATATGATGAAGATTCAAGAATAAAAAAATTAAATAAAGGGTCATATTTTCCTTCATCTAGAAACATGGAATTACTAATTTGTATACCTGTTGCTTTCCTTGTACCAATTAAGGGTATTTTATATTTATTCTAGCTCACTTTTAGTGACTAATGTGTATTTATACAACAAATGTATAGCATTTTAAAGTGATATTTTGACACTTTTTGATTGTGTTGAGTTGCATTCTATTTTCATATGGATGTGTTAAAATTGCAATTTTAAAGAATCATGCCCATTTTCAATACCACAATTAATATTGATTGCTAAGAACTCTTAATAAACTACACAAGTTTTAAATCATTGGTCATGTTATATTAAAATTTAAATATGTGGCCATCCTCTCATAACTTGTAGGATATCAGTTCCCCTTATGCAATTTTTATTTTTGTATGCACCATATTGTTTGAGGTTATTCCATGGTGTTACTATGGAATGAAATACCCAATGTAGGTAAACCCTACATTTATAGGTAGATTTATCTTGTACATTTTATAGTACTCATCATTTTATTTTCTCTTTTATTTTAATCAATTAGGAGGTTGTCATTATGAATCCACTACTATTAAAAAACTAATATAAAGCACTTAAGTTTCCTAACACCTTAACTAAATGAGTTGTGGCTAGATGGCTAATAGAGTTCAATTGTATATGAATCTTTTTTTTAGTTATATAGTCTTGTCCATGGTTTTAAAATGGACTTCACATACCTTTAATGCTTTTGTTATAATTATTTTATGGTTCCATTTAGATTTTCATTGATTATAATTTGATTTGTTATAATGGTTGTGTAATGAATTTGTACAGTGATTAAGGAAAATTTAGAAGGTTACATAGTTAATTGAATGGAACCATTCAATTTTCGAATCAACATATTGCCTAAATGGTTGTGATCCTAAACTTACAAAATCAACCCATTCAATTGCACGACCGCATGTTCATTTCATGATGGTCGTGACCTAAAGTGTATATTCGAAGAATCTAAATATTCGAATGTTAGAATATTAAGTCGATGAGAATCTTAAAATATATTATAAAATATCATTCTTTTATTCATATAGAAATGTGCAATTTTATATTAACAGATAAATATATTGTATGTGGAAAAATAAATTTGAGCATGATGATTAATTGCTTTTGCAAACAACTCATGTCTTGTAATTAAGATATGGATTCCTTATTGTAGAATTGAGATATATTGACTATAATAAATCAATGGTATGTTGGATTTTGAATTTTTTTGGTTTTTCTATATAAAACTTAAGAGCTTATAGCAAATGTTTTGACTTCTGGATTGTTAGACAAATATTGGAAGACTGTTATATACACAAAGGTCAAAAAGTTATTATTTCAATTTGATGTGTGATACATATTCTCTAGCACCACATAATTTGTACAATTGATTCAATACATATGCACAAATGTCACAGTAATAAAGAGGACAACTATTGGTACATTTGAAATTTTATAGTGTACTTTTAATTAGCATGTATCAATAAAGGTTATTGGAACATGGATAAATTCAATTAATTATTATCTCTAATAAAAAGATATTTTAAAATATATAATGTTTAATGTTGAATAAAAACATTAAAATAGATATATATGCTTATTAAGATTTATAAATATATTACTTTTAAAAAGAAATTGAATATTGAAGATGAATTAGTTTCTGAAATTCATTTAAGAGACAAAACTGATATAATTATGTTTTTCAAATATTTGAACATATTATAAAAGACCTAAACAAAAAAACATAATGCCATCCTCAGTGATTGAATTCAAACAAATTAAATTACAACCCTTAAACATATATACTTTCAATAATATTTTATTTGATTTTAAAATTTACCTTTATATTTTTTTTATTACTTTTAAATATATAATTCCAAATTTTCCATTGATAAATATATCTAACTACATTGCGTCTTATTTTTGGTTCCTGGTATGACGTAGTTTTTTAAATTCAAAATATGATTTACCTGCTCTTGCATATGTAGTATTGTTACCATAGGTTCATACTGTTAGTATTTGCTGTGATAAGCGATTTATAGTGTAGTATTCCATTTACAATTCATGATGAGTTCGTAGGAGGACGGAACCTTTATATTATAATGAAGTTTCGAGGGATGGGGCCCAATAGAACTCCATCTTCTGTTAGTTCAAAAAAAAAAAGCCCATGGCATGTGCTATTGCCGGCGCCTTTACAAAGAATTTTATGCCCAAAAAGTCTATATATACCACTCCAGAGGATAGGGAAATACAACTACTTAGGCTACTTTAGCTATTTCTCTCATCCCTCTGCTGTCTTTGCCATCGTTGCTAAGATACCCGAGCTGAGTTTCTGCTTTAAATTTTTAAAATGAAAGCTGGTCTTGCTTTCATTGTTTCTGCGTCCTTCCTTTCCTGGGTTACTTTAGTTTGTGAAGCTCGGCCGATTTGGATACCGAATACAGAAATACTAATGACCTCACCAGCTCCCGCTCCCATCATTTATGCGGTCTCCACTGGTAATCAGAGAGAGACAGCAAGCTATAAGGATGGCTATGCTGGGCCTCTTATAAGCAAGAAGAAAAAGTATGATGGTTACCCAACAAATGATGATGAAGGTGCTGCAGCACCACAAAGGATGAATCATCAACAAGGTCATAGTCCTGGAGTGGGACACAGCGATCCTTACTCCCTCTGCTATTGAACAGCCAAATAGAAGAATGTGATTACAAATTCATATTAAAAATTTCTCACTGCCTTCTCCGTTCGTTAGGTGATCTTTATTTAGAGTATAATACTTTGTACAAGGAAACATCGTGCGGGGATGTTTTAGCCATAATTAATGCATGTAACGAGTCATGTTATGTAATGTTTGTTGGAATTTATTTCTTCGTTAGAATGTGAAAGTATGAAGCGAAATACGAATATAATGTTCTTTCCGTCCTTCCGATGAATGATATTTCCTTCTTTTATACAGTTTTTATATTGCAACTTCCTTTAAACCGAAGGCATTCATTATCTCGTTTTATTTTACTTCCATTTCAGAAAGCTTGTAATGTAAAACTTCAGGACGAAGCATCAAAGTGGTTTAGATTAGATTGACTGTGACGTGTGTATCAAAGTGAAGGTTATCCTGAAATCTGGAAGCCATCATGAATAATATGACTATTTGTATGTCCTACAATTATTGCATTTCATAAGACAACGTCATATTGATATACGCCGTCATATATAACTGTCATCACATACAGGAAGTTTTTAAATTAGTATTCTATCTAATGTTTTTTATTGAAAAAATATAATATTTCTTGTTTTTCATTTAAAACATATAATATTTATTTTCTTTCATATAGTTTTAAATAACAAGTACTCAGATTTTATTTGTGAACACGTTCATATTATATTTTTGATTGAGAGATAATTTTTATCATTGAATTGATCTAAATAAGAAGATGGAAATAGAATTTTAGCATTTTCTATTTCCTTCCAATAAGAGTAGTTCATTCATCTACACTTATATAATGATAAAATGAATTTATGAAATATTTGTTAAGATTTCACCAAATGAAACCATCCTTATACGGTAAGGATAATTTAAGTCTATATAAGTAAATAACTTCTTGTCCTTTAAAGATGAGGAATAATTTGACATCATTTGAGATAATTAAATAATTTTAAATAATGACAAAAGATGATTGAAAGCATATTTATAAGTCTAATCAGTGATTAGTTTATAAGAAATGAGCTATATTATAGATTAGATTAATATATATAAAATTTAATAATGCAATATAATAGTTAAAATAAATAAATGGTATGAATTTTTCAGAGTCTATAAAATTGTACAGCAAGCTTTTGGATTCAACCTAATCAATAAGTATACACAGTTTAATTCAAAAGCTTGCTCTACAAAATAAATAGAATTTTCCATATATAATTTTTTATTTTTTTAAAACTGTATAATTGAAACAGCATATTGTAATTGGTAAAGCAGTAGATGGATGAGAGTCACATCTCAGCGCAAGTTTCTTTTGTGACCAAAACGTTTGCACCAATTAGGTCATCCAAATTGGTAATGATAACTTTTTCCGTGAGGATTCGGTGAATGCAATCATCTTATGCGCAGTGGTTGTGGTTAGTACTTCTACTGCAACAAAGATGATCAATGACTTCATATGAGGATATGATAGAAATCTATGTACGAAATTCGGTGTGTACCACATTTACATTCTTGGTAAGGGTTCTTGTTTTCCCTTCGACTATGTTTTTAATCGACCGTCCAGTAACTGCTGATGTAAGAGTGATGAAAGGGTACGAGGTGAGCGTGGCTTGGAAGAAAGGTGAAGAAGGTAAAACACTTAATGTGCTACGTAGATTTGTTGACCAGCTTTAACGGAAATAAACAACTACTTATGGTAGTCTTCCAGTTTACAGCGGCCTGGTGGAATGGAGTTTACTGTGATGGTTATCTTTGAACAGAAGGAAAGATTACTATTTCCTGTTTTAATAGAGTAACTATTGTGAGAGATTTAACTTCTTGAAGTGGTTATAATTCAAAAGGTTTTATTTGTTTAATTCTGGAACCATTCGAGTATTTAACAACACTCAGCATTGTTGCACTTCTCCAAGATACTGACTCTTTTCACTAACTGCATAAATCATCCATTGCCAGATAACTCAAACTGTGAATGGTCTGCCATTCTGAAAGTAAAAATTAATCTCTGTACTTCGAATGCACCTTCTGAAACCTGCCTTTCAACACATATCTAGCACACACTTTTAACAGCGACCAATAAACAGAAGTACTTTAAAAACATTAAATTGTTAGCTTGCAACTTCACCAACTCAAACCACCAATATTATTTCTGCTTGCTAATACAAACTGGTAGCAAGCAAAATATAGACTAGTGTGTGGTGAGGAAGTGCAAAATTAATTAAAAGAGGAAAGTAGCAAGTGGGCTATAATGTTTTTTGTGTGTTAGGATGATGCAGGAACAGAAAATGGGATGCTACTCCTTTTCATGCTTCTCAGAGTTGTTATGTTTAACAAAGTTAATATAAATACTATTCAGATGCCTCCGCATAAGTATCATATCTTCATACATGTTATGATTAAGAGTGAAACGTTGAACTCTACATGCCCAGACCATCGTAAACCTGAATTCAAACTTTGGATCAGTCTCCTTCCATTGTCCACACATCTGCTATCGGAAATTGTTAAATAATCGAGCAATTTAAAATGAATTAAAAATCACAAATAAAGCAGACAAACGCACATCACACACAATAAATGATACAGAGCTTACGTGGTTCACCAATATGACTACATCTGAATGAGAGCTTTTAAATATCGCCTTTCAGCATCAATTTTCTCTTAGCGGAACCTACATTCTCCTTCAAATCTTTTAGATTTCTGACAGCAACGGTGTGCCTCCTTGTATTTCCCAATTAGATCTATGATTAATTCTTCTCCTTTCCTTACCGAATTCTCCATCCATTCTTCAAATACACTCATTTTATGGCAAAGTGCTGCTATAGCATCCACCTATTCCCGTGACATGAGCACTGGATTCTGAGGCAATTCGGCTTGTGTTTGGCCAGATTGGGCTAATGATACTATAAAATTTTCCAGACCAGCATTTCATTCTTTTAGCTCTCTTTTCTTTTGTTTACTTTTTTGCACCCTGGCGATAGTTTTTTCTAAATTCATCTTCATTTCTTCTAATTTTTGTCCCAGGATGAATGTCCAAAATTTATACTTGTCACTCTATACTCCTTAGGCGTTATTTCATGTCCATTTTTGTCTACTACTAGAGTAGCTATATGGAGTGTTCTTCCTCCATTTGCATTCTTCTACATGACATATTTTATTTTCACTCTTCGCCTAGGTTTAGGAGTCTCCACTTCATGCATTAAGCTCTTGAGATCTAGTGGTACTAATTCTACTTCCAATGGGGAAGCCAATTCTCTGATCACCCAATTAGGTGTATCTTCATTACTTTCTACCTCTATAACATTTCTTTATTCTTGGATTCTAGTACCCTTAGAAACTTCTCTTCTTATATTCTCAACCTTGCCTGTCACATTATCCAGGATGGGAACACTTTTAGTATCAACTGGCCTAGATTCTAGATTACTGGGATTCACCACTATCTCTTCATTTCCAAGACCTATATTTTCCTATCCAACAATGTGTTCACTTTTAATCTTTAGGGCATCACTTCCTTCGTGTCATGTTACATCAGGATTCTCTTTATTCATGACCCTAACATCCCAAGTTTGTGAAGGCTCTATTTCTTCGACTTCAACCTTGTCTTCTCCTTTCTCTTCAAAAATGTATGACTATTCAACATTCTTTTCAATATCCCCTAGCGGAAGCTGGGAATCAATTGTGTCTTCAATAACATCATTAATGGGAACCTATGCTACGGTTTTCCCTATTTCATTTTCAACAAGTATTTTAGGGTTTCTCGCCTCTGAGGCAAGTGTTCCTCTTATAAATTCTTCTTCTTCAGTATCCATAGGAAGTGACCCTACATCTAGCATTTCTTACATTACTTGTCGTACCATTGGTTTCTCCTTATATTTCTTTTCTTTTACTCACTCCATCATGGCACCTAATTTCTCAATCTGTTCCCTGATTTGATCTTCATTTAGCACATAACTCTCATCTAGAGCCACATGAGTCTATCCCAGTGTTTACTTTACTGCAGTTGTATTGAATAAAGGGGAAGAAGTAAATAACGATCCAACCCTTTGGGATGTAGACCTTTTCTAAGTACAAGTATTCATTTTCATTCTCACTTCCTCATAAGTGATTGGTTGAATCTTCAACTTTGTTGTAGAAGAAGATGCCATTTTAAGCTTCATCATCCCTTTGACCTTACTTGGTTTAAATTTTTTTATGCTAGATAGTTGGCACCAATGAAACTCTTTGGCTTGGAGCATCGAGAGTTCTCTCCTCAATATGCACTATTATATCTTCCTTGCTAGACTTTCTTTTCTTCTTAGTCAACTCCTTATGCTCAGACTCACCTTCTTCTCTCTATTTCTTCTTTACATTGTGTGAGTATGTGGGCCTAACTCCAACTTTTCTCAAGTATCTACAAAATACATCAGTCTATCATTGAGTCTACACCAAAACTTGTTGAGAAATTTCCTCAGCGGTCACTATTTCTCTATCTTCATAGTTTGGATCCAGAATGGGTTCATCATAAACCTTGGTTTCATTATAAACCAGATTCAAAATCTCTCCATCATCTTCATCCAAATGATCTGGAATGTCATGGAGCTCAAGAATTTGTGTTGATTGCAATGACAATCTTTGATATGATCTTTTCCTTACTATGTGTCTGTCATCACAATTGAGCCAAAATTCTTCTAAATAATGAACATGAGTGTGCTTTCTAGTTATCCCCTTGGAAATATTCACTTCTAGATCATAGTTAATTATTTGGATTGTAAAGAACTCCAATCTATACATCTTTAATTTCTCTTCACACAAGTAATTTTCCTTAGCTTCATTGCACTTATAATTTCCCATTATGATATGAAATTTGGTAGAACTTTTCTTATGAGCCATGCTGAACAAAGCATGGGATGGTTTCATTCGTCCTACCAATTTCAATAATAACAATTTATCTATCGAGTACCTAGACAACATGAATGGATATCCTTCAAACCCTTCCACCCTAATGTAGGTGAAAGCAAGAAACTGAATGTACCAGCCTCCAACTAGCTTGATAAGATTTTTTGCTTCTAGAAACAACATTCTAGTTTTGTCACCCTCCATTATTATTATAAGTTTCATGGAAAACACATCATTGGATCTCTGATAATGCTCCATGCATTCATGAATAGTAATTTGGGGTAAATGAGCATATATCATACTATTCCCTACTTCTTTGCCTAGGGTACCAACTCTATTAAACCCTTGTTTATTTTCCCTTATGGAACATGACTAGATCACGTATGAGGACATATAAAACCATCTTGACTTTGAAAATTCCTTCATCCGATCATGTATCTTGTGACTGATAAAACTTCCCCAATGCATCTACATGGGGCCTTCCATTATTTTGGCTATAATTATGAACATCCATGGTTCAAACTTGTTGGCATCCTTAAGTCTATCCATCCTACTTAACATGGTTATAACATCTTGAAAATCTAGGTTGAACATAGACCTTAGAATTGGCTTTGTTTGCTTTGTGATTTTGTCCTGGCACCACTATGTGTTCATAATTTCTTTGGTATATTCTTCGATGCTCAGGTAAGTTCTAGCCTTTGTTCTCACATCCATCAGGTTCATCCGAAGAAATGTGGGGAGCCCAAATTTATATACAATTATTTTCATGGAAAGATCTATATAGATTCTTCCCTCCTTTTCAACAACTCTCTTAACTAGATCATAATAATTCAAGCATTGCATAACTAGTTCAGGGGCCTCCATTGCTGGCAAAAATGCTCTTGCTAAATGTAACCCACTTTCTATAACATTTTTCTTACACTGAGAGGCATTTTATTTATGGGATCGTGCAATCAATTGGACATCAGAAAACCATCCTAGATGGGTATCAGTTATTATCCCACCCACTGGTACAACTTGTGAAGCAATATATTTCAACTATTTTTCTGGACTTGTTTCAAAACTACTCATTTTTTCCTATGTGTCCTGCATTTTTTCAGATACATGCCTTGTGTGTGTGTTAGGATTAAATTTAACTAGTCATTTTAATAAATTTATAAAAAATTCAATTTACCATTTGGTTAAATTTATTTCAAAACAATCAATAATCTCAATATCAAGAGGAAATACCATTATCTAGAGATGTGCATCCATAAGATGACTAAAAGAATTTTATTTATCCAAGACATACCTAGTTTCACTAGTAATAAAATAAATTGCTTTTTGGATGTAGCTTTGAAACTCTCGGTAGTTGTGTTCCTGGTTACTCGAGGTTTACCTTTCTTTGTGCACTGCAATGTGGGTCTTGATTTTTCAATGTCCTTGTAAATTAGCAGTATGGCATGAGGTAAGGCATTGTAAAAGTATCTACATGATCAAGGTGGTACCAAGTAAATGTGTGGTTTTCCACCTTCATTAATTACCTACTACAATGCATTAATTTCCTTGAATAAATGTGCAATCATGGTGGATTAGGTTTGAAATCATGAACACCTTGGTTTCTATACAGGCCCACCACTAGAGAAGAAGATGATGTGGAAAATTACGTGGCACTCTTGCATGTCACATTGATTCTTATGAGGAAAAGCCCTTTTAAAATATATGGCCATTGATGATCATGGGATTTGAATCATCCAGTTCTAGATCTTATGAAGATTACTGAAAACCATGAACATTTACTTGTTGGGTTCATGAGAACTGGGTGCAAAGAGAGGAATGGAGAACTAGGTTTGAGCAAAACTAAAAATTATTTGAACATGTTTGCAATGGAACCTCTAATTTCTATCCTTTGGCTAAAGAAATGAAAAGCAACTATCAAAATGACCAATGAAGAAAAGACTCATGTGCATCAAGATGACTCATCCATTGGGTGGGAAATTAGGATCGGACAAAGATACTGGATCCTTGACACAACCACACAACTCTAGGACTTTTGGGTTTGAAAATTTGATGAAACTTAGTAAAGAAAACTGAGAAAACTTGAGTCGAGGAAAGATAGAGAATTAAATAAATGACCAAGAAGGCTGAAACAAAACTTACATTTTACCATTTATTTTGAAAGCAACACATTAAGCAAGCAAAAGCAAAGGGTAGAAAAGGAAAGGTAGGAGAAGAAAAAAGGTGGGTCCAAATTTTTCCAAGGAACAAAATGGGGCATGTTGTAAGACCACACAACAACTAGCAACCAAAAAAACTAAATAAAACAATAGAAAGTCACTTCAAGATCTAATAACCATGTCCCAACTTTCTTCAGTATTCAAATTATAAATAATTAGATACTCATTCTAGCATTCCATCTTCACTTTTAGCTAGCATAAAAAATCAAACGTTATTGAGCTTATGTGTGTGCAATTGATTAATTATACTACATTAAACTTAGTGCATAGGAAATGTTTGCATTAACCTAAATAATTTGGAAATTCCTTTTAAGCCAACCTTGGATAGAGCCTTGCTTCCAATCAAGCATCCATCGCCTTGATAAGGTTATCTCTATAACACCCCCAAGCATAAATCTACTACTAGCTAGGTGTCCATAGCCCTGTAAGAGATATTTGGATACCCTAAAGAGTTGAATTTATTCTCTTTTGATATTTCTTTAATACTCTTTTTTTTTATATTTCCATATAAGCTCATTTGCTTCAAGTTGCAGGCAATGAACCCTACTATTAGCTTGGGAATTATACTAGTAACAAAGGCCACCTTTTTATTTTTCAGTTAATGCAAACAACTACTATCCCAAATTTTAGTAGAATGATTTAAGATATTGGAATTTGTAACTTAACATTAAATGAATGATCTATGTAGGCTAAATTAAAATAAACTAAACAATTCCCCAATCACTTATAATTAGCAGACTACTTTTGATTGAAGGATAGATCATATTTCTAGAGTTAACGTTCTCTTATTTTGACCACCTTCAAATGTTGCTCATTACCATATAACTTGACCACTCAAAACCTCATAAAGCATTAAAACAAAACACCCAACAAAACTATTTACAAAATACCTATTTAAAGAAAACTATTTACAGACTAGCCCAAAAACTAGCAACCAATACTAAGCCTTGAAGTAATGCTTCAAAACTTTCCCATTGGCAAGCAATGGGATATCTTCTCTAGTAAAATTTTTTAGTCTATAAGCAGTGTCACCTAAAATTTTAGAAACCTGGTAAGGACCTGACGATAATTTATCAAACTTACCATGTTCACCTTTATGCTCATGGGCTTTGTTGCAATATAGGACTAAATCAGATATTTTGAAAGTTTTCAATCCCCTTTTTTCAAACAATTGTTTTAGCATAGATTGGTGGCTAACAAAGCGATTTATAGCTTGGGTACGTTTTTCATCTGAGTGCATCAATTGCAACAATCGAGCTTCAATTTGGTCATCTAATCTAGTGTTCTCTTGAGCAAATTTCCAAGTAGGGATTTTCAAATTTATAGGCAATATAGGATCTACCCCAAAGAATAAGTTGTAAGGAGAGTTCGCCAATGTGGATTTCATTGTATAATGGTGTACCCAAAGGGAAAATTTTAGTAAAGAATGTCATTCTCTAGGATTCTTTTCAACCAATTTCTTGATTATATCCAACAAATTCTTGTTTGATGATTCTTCTAACCCATTTCCCTACAGATAATAGTTAGATGGGAATTTTAATGTTATGTCGTATTCAAATGCCCAATTAGAAAAAATTAACTAGGAAAAAGTTGGGCCATTATCACATACTAGTGCATATGGTACTCCAAACCTGGTAAAATGTTTTTCTCTAAGAATTTGATTACCACATATGTGGTGCATTGTTTTCTATGACATGCTTCAGTCCATCAAGTACAATAATCGGTACCAATTAGCATGAACCTGTGACCTGCAGATGATGGAGGATTGATGGTGCCAATGAAGTATAAACCCCATTGTGAGAAAAGGCACATGTCCATGACCGACCATAATGGTCAAGCATTAAATATTCCTTTGTCTACAACAGTTTGACATTTGTAACATTTCTTTACGTGTTCACAAGTATCTTTAAAAATTTTCATAACCAGCTCTTAGTATTAACTATGCAGTAGCTAAAGGTGTTCCATGAGTTGCTCCAAATTTATCATGTAACTCCTTCAACACTTAATTTGCTTCTATCTTATTCAAACATCTTAGATAAATTCCTTCATGATTCTTCTTGAATAGAACCCCTCCTTTAATCATATGACTCTAAGATTTTATCTTTAGGGCTCTTCTTTGATTCCTTTTCATGTGATGAAGGAAATTATGGCTGATAAGGTAATTCCATATATCCAAATACCAGTCATTTTGATCTTTTACATCCAAAGTATATTGCTGATTGGAGATTTGTGGATCAATCTTGGCAATATATTTGACTAAGGCTTGTCCCTGAACTAGCTTCATGGGTATGATATCTAAATTGAATTCTTTCAAAATTGTAACCCACGTAGCTCTCTTTTCTCTGAGCTCACTCTGTGCTAGCAACATTTTTATTGCGACATCAAGAACACTAGCCTTGACTATACTTCTAAGAATGTAATGTAAGAATTTTTGCATAGCTTTGATGAAAGCAAAGGATTATTTTTCAACATCCATATATCTAAGCCCCACTTCATTAAATGGAGTTCTCATAAAAGCAATAAGATTTTCTTCTCTGTTCTCACCTCTTTGTGTCAACTCCATTGCACAAGTATGACCAGAAGCAAAAGAGTAAATATAAAAAGGTTTAACATAATCCAGACTTACCAGAACTGGTGCTTCCACAATTGTAGCTTTCATATTTTCAAAGGAAAGTTTAGCTTCATTAATCCACTCAATTTTTTCATCTTTCTTTAATATATCATTGAGTGGTTTCACTATTTTAGAAAATCTAGTAATAAATTTTTAGACAAAATTGATCTTATCGAAATACGATTTAAATTCTTCTTACTTCCCGGGGGCTGTAACTTGAGTAGAGCACTCAATCTCTCTAGGTCTAATGAAATGCCTCTTTCATAAATAATGTTTCCTAGTCATTTTCCTTTAGTTACCCCAATAATGCATTTCTTAGGATTCATCGAAACTCCATAAGTTTCACACTTTTGAAATATTACTCTAAGATCATAGACATGATCTCCTATGTTCTTTGAAAATATCATGAGGTCATCAATGTAAATTATGATACATTTTTCTATCAAATCTCAAAAATCATAATCCATAGCTCTCTGGAATGTGGCTCAAACATTTATCAATTCGAATGGCATTATTTTGCAAGTGAAGGTTCCCCACTTTATGGTGAACATTGTCTTCATCCTATCTTCCTTCGTAACCATCACTTGATTATATTCAGAGAATCTGTCCAAGAAGGAAATCATCTGTGAACCATTAACAATGTGAAACACTTCTTCTAATGAAGGAAGATGATAATTATCTTTTCTAGAAGCCTCATTAAGATTCTGAAAATGCACACATAGTTGTATATCTCCATTCTTCTTCCTGACAGGCACAAAAATTTCCACCCAAATGGAATGCTTAATAGGAAAAATTATTCGGGCTTAGAGGAGCTTTTGTACTTATTTTTGGATAAAAGGTTGGACAAGATTGCATTTACAGGTCCCTATTTTTTTAGAAAGGCTTTACATCAGGCTTTAACAAAATTGTATGAGTGATAATTGAAGTATCCTAGGTTTTCAAGTCTTCGTATGTCCATGCTACAACCTTCCAATAATCTTTGAGTGCCTAAGCAATATTTATGTTTTCCTCTATAGTGTAGACCTTTCCTATAAACACATTTTTTGGATATTCTTTGGTATTCAAATTGTATAATTCAAACTTCCCTCCGTCACTTCTAGGTAGGTCTTTCTATTGGACTATCTGATCTACATCAAAAAGACTTTCTAACTCAATTATCCCTTTCCAAATAGTATTATCTTTAGCTTAAGATAATTCATCTTAAATTTCGTCATTGATGTGATCTATTTGTTCAATTATTTTTGCCTTGAAGATGCTAGTGTTAGTAATAAATTCCAATATGTGTCGATCATCTTTGAACACCTAAAAATTTATAACAGTATCAGGAACCAAAGGTAACTGCACTAGCTCAACTGTAAATCTCCTGAAATCATAAGCATCTAAAGGTTCTATAGCACTGGTGACAGTAGCTAAAGCATTAGCTTTCTAATTGAATCTTCATTGGATGTGAGTGATGTTAAAGGAATCAAAATATTATATCAAATCCCACACCCTACTTTGATAGCTAGACAAGCATTTGTAATGAAAAATATACTATTTTTGAACTTTCCTGACCAACAACTCTGAATAGTCAAACACTTTGAAAATATTGACTTTCTTCTTTATCGTGACCATCAAATTGTGAATGAGGGCTTCATATTCTGCCACATTATTAGTATATTGGAACTATATTTGATAAAAAGAAAGAAAAGACTTACCTTGCAAACAAATGAGTTCAACTCCAATTCCTTGTTTCAATTTAGATCCATTGAACCTAAGGGTATAATTTTTATCCTCGATAGATTTAAGCTTGGTGTTGTTGAGAGTGGATGTATCAACATTTTCAATCTATTTGTCCTACATTTTGTCTCCAAGTATTTTGGGTTCAGGCTATCAAGCACAACATTTTTTGAACATCGCTAGCTTTTAATTTTTTAAATTATTTCTAGGCACATTATGCAATTGTCCTCTAAGTGTGCAAAATTGTCTAACCTTCACCAACCCTGCAATAGAAATATTTTGAACAAGTTTTCAATTTTCTTGCTCTTTTGAGCTTCTATAACAATATTCTTCCAAAAAAAATTTAAATGACTATTATCTTCTTTGAAAGAATAATAATATGATTCAACTAACACATATAATCTAGGATTAATCTAAATATTCTTTTTGGAATTACACATGAAAACTTCTTCTATTTTAACTATTGAACTTCAAATTTTATAAACACCTCGTTCTACATCTATGTATAAAACATTTTTTTATCGTAATCAGTGATCATATATTTCATGTGTGGTTCTCTCTCAATTCTTATTTGATTAGGAACTCCTTTCCATGGTAGCCACAAATGTGAGAAATCAATAGTTGTATATCCGTTCAAAGTCTTCAACCAATCCTTGCTCAATAGCATTCTGTAAATATCAAGTATCTCAACAACTTGAATATCTATATACTATTGAATTCTAGGATTCGAAGCTAGCTCCATATGAATATTGATTAACTCTCTGACTACAATTACTTCATTTTTTTCAAGCCGAGTGACTTTCTTCAAGGATTTTTTTGGAGCTAAACCTAGCTTCTCGCATATGGACAAAGGAATCACATTAGTAGACATGCTCCACAATCAACCAAACAATTATGGAGATTCTTATTGAATATTCTCAATGTGAGCAAAAGTGGTGGGCACTCCATTTTTCCTTTATAGAGAGCTCCTTGCGCATCCACCATAGAAATACAATTTTTTTCTTTTTCCTTAATGAAGTTATCCTTTGCTTGAGATTATTTAGATTTACCTTCTTCTAGAAAATATTCTAAAGTATTTAAGAAATATTTCCTAATCATAGGCGTTTTGAGAAATTCTAACAAAGGAAGGTCAATTTTTACCTTTTTTATCTCTTTCACTAAATAATTAGTCAAATTGCTTTGATCAACAAAATCTACATTTTGAATTAGTGAAATTTTTGATCAGTTATATTGAGGGTTTACCTTGGGTAACCCTTGATAATTACTTGATTTTTCATCAGGTGGAGTATTAAAGTAATTTGGAGGGATTGACATAGTCAATGATCTTTTGAATTTACTTCCACCATTTTCTTTAATTCTTAGGTAATAAGTATGTCCTTTTGAATATTATTAAAAGAATGAATTTCATTAGCTTCATCTCGAGGTTCATTTCCATGTTGATAAGGAAATGTGTATGTTTCTAAAGTCATGATTGAAGTATCTCCTTCATGTTCATAAGTATAACTCATGACAACAACAGGTGACTCAACATGTTTGTAACATTCAAGAACCATAGTAGAATCATATCCTATTGGAACTAATTCATTCCCTTTAGGAGGATGAGAGTCAAACTGTTCATTATAATGTGTAGCAGCTAAAAAAATATATGGGTTGGTTATAAACCGTGGATAGTCCACTTCAGAATGAATATTTGTGTTGTGGATTCTACACCAATTGTTCATCGCAAGATGAACTAAATTCACCTTTGACATAGGTCTATCACCAGATGAATTAGTGTTATCTAAATGTATATATATTCCTCCATTATTTGGTTATTTTTTCCAAGGTCTAGATGGTCTAGGAGCATTATATGCCCAAATTTTTGAATTTTGATTATTACTCTAAGAGTAAAAATTTTGATTTCTTAATTGTGTAACTTATGTAGTTAATCTTTTGAGTTGAGCTGTGATTTCCTTAATTTCTTCGTTATCATCAAGATTTATGACCTTTTGACTCTCTTGAGTTTGTGAGAAGAGATAATTTTCATTAGGATGTAGCTTTGTAATAGCTAGACCTGGGTGAGGGACTAAAGCTTGACTATTTCTTGATTGGAAGAAAGTATTTTGAGGAAATTTCCCATTCTAGACCACTGAAGGAAAATAATTAAGAGTCATTGGATGATTTATCAAAACTCCATTCACACTCAGGATATTTATTCAATCCATTTCTACCATTTGCAAACAATCCACTTCTAAGGTGTTTCATTTCTAAATTTACACTTGCAGTTTTAGTGTAGGCATTTGGTAAAGTAGTGGGAGAATTTTCTCTTTGTTTAAAAAGCATAGCATTTAAAGGATCTATTTCTGTGTAATAAACTGTGATGGTGGAAAAATTGTCCATTACATAAAGTGCAAGCTTGTAACCTAGAATAAGCCACTTACAACTTTAGTGTAGGCATTTGGTAAAGTAGTGGGAGAATTTTCTCTTTGTTTCAAAAACATAGCATTTAAAGGATCTATTTCTGTGTAATAAACTGTGATGGTGGAAAAATTGTCCACTACATAAAGTGCAAGCTTGTAACCTAGAATAAGCCACTTACAGCTTTAGTGTAGGAATTTGGTAAAGTAGTGGGAGAATTTTCTCTTTGTTTCAAAAACATAGCATTTAAAGGATCTATTTATGTGTAATAAACTGTGATGGCAGAAAAATTGTCCACTACTTAAAGTGCAAGCTTGTAACCTAGAATAAGCCTTTTGGAACCTATTATTAAAATAAATTATATGTTCACCATTAAACGTTCTGATTTGAGAAAATTAGTTATATAACAAGGTAGGATCAACAAGTGTTCTAAATCTGGCTAAAAATTAACATTCCATATCTTGCCATGATCTAAATGAATTATTATGTAGGTTGGTGTACCACTTTTAAACTTCATCACTTAAGGTATATGGAAACAACATACACATGACATCTTCATGTTGAATCCATGCTCTAATATACACGTATCCTTCAAGATACTGATATGTTCTTCTATGTCTTTGTGAAAGTAATACTTGGGGTCCACAACTTGTCTGAATTCTTTATGAGTTCATTCTACACAACAAATTGGATCGATGACTCTACATTAAATAAATCCATTGCTATGGGTAAGGTAGGTATAACAATAGTCATATTTTGTGGTATCACACTTGTGCTTCGTGTCCTTTGAGGCCTAGATGACTTAGGACCACTAAGTTTGACTAAAGTTACACAAGGATAACTAGACCAAGACCTAGCAATTCTATGAGACTCTAGCTTTAGCCTTAATGAAACCAAAAGAACAATAAAAGGCCCTCCTTGTAGCGGTAGTTCTTGTTGATCATGATGTTAGTTGCACACCAACAGTGTAGATAAATCCTCACAAATAGGCTGTGGGAACCTATCTTTACTTGAAAGACTAAACTAGGACAACCTAAATCTGCAAGTTATCTTAGCTTAATCTGAAGGCGTATTTAAGTTAGGTGTTGACCATACTAGGTTTTCATTAGCATTCATTATGACAATGCTATTAATCACGAGGGGTAAACAGTAATTTCTAGACCTAAAAGGAATCATAAGGTTTGTTAAAGATATTCTCGGGTTGATTATTAGACAATTCCATGAAATTGATAAATATGCAATAATATTTCATGTATTTGAAATAAATTTTATATCACTTAAGTAGATTTATCTTTAAGCATTCAACAATACAATTGACATGAAATATTTTCAATAAATTTCTATTCATTCATCTAGTTTTTGGTACATTTTTTGAAATTTAAACATCTAATCTAAAACAAAGCATCAAAAGTACTTGAAAAGTAAAAGAGCTCCTAGGTATTATTCATGCATGCCCCAAGAATTAAACAAATCAAAGAAAACCATTCTATACATCACCAAATTACATCAAAGCTAGGCATAGAATCATGCAAGCTTTTAAAGAAAGGGGTTTAATTTGGACACTGGGTAGGTTCTGTATGCACCATTAAGCAGTGTAGCATATGGTCTTCTCTAGCTGCACAAACAACCAACTACAAAAGATAACAATTAGTAGCTTTCAAATTAGCTTTGATATTGATCAATTTTATGTGTATGCGAGTTTTTAATCTAGAATGATTCATAAAATAGAAAAAAACAACAAACTTAAAGAAGTTTTGGCTCTTTTTTCATCCACAAATTCTAAACTCAAAATAAAAGTAAAGCATAAAATGGCCTTTTATAGGAACAAGGCCCCGTAATTCTAAACTTAAAGTCTATCAAAGGAATCATAAACAACAAATCAAAATATAGCATGTGGCAGATGCCAATTGTTGTTGGAATCTTCTAGACAACATCAAGACTTTGACTTCTTAATCAACATTGATCCTCAACTCCAAGCTCTGGTACCCAAATGCTCTTCACAAAACTAGGCTACTAGTCCTCTTCAAATTATGGGACAATATGCCTCCACCAGGACTGGGAACAACCTGTAAATTACTTTCAACAACATATCCTTTTGTCTTCTTCTGATATCCTATATCTGGTCATTCATTTCCTTTTATCAAACTCTAGGCCCGATGACTCTTCTTTGCCTTTCTTCAATTGGTACTCCCAGAAGGAAGTCAATAATTGATGCATTTGCTATTTCAAAATTCCTTGCATTACCTTCTAGCTATATTTGAGCTTGGCATAATTTTTTGATATCTGGAGGACATTTGCATTCCTCTAAATCTTCTATATTTCATACTTAGCCATGGTGTTTCTACACTATATAATTTAATCAATGACTTCCCGATTTAATGACTAAACATGGTATTTATTTACCTTTTGAAGCCATTCCTTGAAATATTTCACTTCCTTGCCTTCCTATCCTATCATCTAGGGAACACAATCTTCTCATGCTATTGTTTCAATGAAATTTTGATCATTGTCAATCAATTTATTACATTTCTCGGTGACTTCTTCAAATCCTTCCATATATTGCATTAAGGTTTCACCTTCCCAATCTACATGTTTTTTTCCAATTTTTACACACATCAGAACCTCTTATTTTGTGACTATTTTTTCACTTATCAAATTCTAGACATTCGTCTGAATGAGAGCTTTTAAATATCGCCTTTCAGCATAAATTTTATCTTGAAGGAACTTGCATTAGCCTTCCAATCTTTTAGATTTCTGAAACGAATGGTGTGCTTTGTATTTCCCAATTGTATCTATGATTAATTCTTCTCATTTCCTTACCAAGTACTCCATCCATTCTTCAAATACACTCATTTTATGGTGAAGTGGTTTTATAGCATCCACCCTATTCTTGTGAGATGAGCAATGGATTCTTAGGCAATTTGACTTGTGTTCAACTGGATTGGGCTAATGATACTATTAAATTTTCCAAATGAGCAATCCATTATTTCATCTCTCTTTTCTTTTGTTTACTTTTTTGCACCATGGAAATAGTTGTTTCTAAATTTATCTTCATTTCTTCTAATTTTTGTCCCAAGGATGAATGTCCAACATTGATACTTGTCACTCTATACTCCTTAGGAATTACTTCATATCTACTTTTTTGTACTACCAAAGTAGCTAGATGGAGTGTTCTTCCTCCATCTACATTCTTCTACATGACATGTTTTGTTTTCACTCTTTTCCTAGGTTTAGGATTCTCCACTTCCTTCATTAAGCTCTTGAGATCTAGAGGTATTAATTCTACTTCCAATGGGGAAGCCAATTCTTTGATCAACCAATCAAGTGTATCTTCATTACTTTGTACCTTTATAATATTTCTTTGTTCCTAGATTCTAGTACCCTCATGAAATTCTCGTCTTATATTCTCAACCATCCCTATCACATTATCTAGGATGTGAAAAATTTTAGTAGTCATTGGCTTAGATTTTGGATTATTGGGATTCAACACTGTCTCTTCATTTCCAAGACTTATATTTTACTATCTAGTGATGTGTTCAATATCATTCTTCAAGGCATCACTTCCTTCATGTCCTGTTACATCAAGATTCTCTTTATTCATCTCCCTACCATCCAAAGTTTGTGAATTCTCTATTGCTTTGACTTCAATTGGGTCTTCTCCTCTCTCTTCAAAAACCTGTGGTTGTTCAACATTCTTTTCAATATCTCCTAGCAGAAATTGGGATTCAATTGTGTCTTCAATAACAACATATTCAATGGGAAACTGTCTTGTAGTTTCCCATATTTCTTTTTCAACAATTATTTCATGGTTTCCCGCCTCTAGGGTGATAGTTCCTCTTATTAATTATTCTTCTTCAGTATACATAAGAACTGAACCTTCATTTGGAATTTCTTCCATTACTAATTGTACCATGGTTTTCTCCTTAGATTTCTTCTCTTTTACTCATTCCATCATGAAAACTAATTTCTCCATCTATTCCTTGATTTGACCTTCATTTAGCTCAGAGCTCTCATCTAGAGCCATAGGAGACTTTCCCATTGTTTTCTTTACTACAACTATAATTAATGTAGGGGGAGAAGTAAATAATGATTGAACCCTCTAGGATGTAGACCATGTCTGAGCATGAGTATTCATTTTCATTTTGATTTCCTCATCAGTAAATGGTTGAATCTTCAGCTTTTCCGTGGAAGAATATTTTTTTTTAAGCTTCATCATCCCTTTGACCTTACTTGGTCCAATTTCTTTATGCTAGCTAGCTCACGCAAATGAAACTCTAGCTTGGGGCGTCGCGAGTTCTCTCCTCAATATGTAATGTTGTATCTATCTTGCTATCCTTTCTTTTCATCTTAGCTAGCTCCTTATGCTCGGACTCACCTTCTTCTCGCTATTTATTATTTACATAGAGTGAGTATGTGGTCTTGACTACATCTTTTCTCAAGTTTCTATGAAATTCATCAATGCATCGTTGAGTCTCCACCAAAAGTTGTTGAGAAATTTCCTCAATAGTCACTATATCTCCATCTTCATAATTTTGATCCAGAATGCATTCATTATAAACCTTGTTTTCATTATAAACTGGATTCAAAACCTCTCCATCATCTTCATCCAACCGATCTAAAATGTCATGGAACTCAAGAATTCACATAGATTGCATTGACAATCTTTGATATGATCTTTTCCTTATTATGTGTTCGTCATAACAATTAAGCTAAAAGTCTTCTAAATGATGAACATGGGCATGCTTTCTGACTATCCCCTTGGAAATATTCCATTCTGGATCATGGTTAATTCTTTGGAGTGTAAAGAACTCAAATCTATACATCTTTAATTCATCTTCACAAAAAAATTTGAAAGAGGAAAAAATGGGTTTTATAGGGACCCAAAACCACAAAGTTTACAAACAAAAGAAAAGATCATCAAAGACGCCATAAAAAAAGAGGCTATAGAGAGGAAAAAAAATGAAAAATCCACAACCACCAAAAAATGCCAGCAAGGGCCACAGAAAAGACCCAAAAAGACCAAAAAAAATGCTAGCAGCGACTAAACTTGGGACTTTAAATTTTTAGTTGTCTCAGCTTCCATGTCGTTCATTTCCTGAACCCCCTTCTTTAAGATCTGGACCATATGGGTAGTAGGAGGTGCTTTCCTCTTAAGGTTGGCATGGGTCCTCTTCGATATTCCTTAGTCCTCATTCTTGCTTTTATCCTTGTCCTCTTCTAGATCAACAACAAGCAAGCCCTGTTGTGACTTTTCCAACTTTTCAGACATTGCATTGATGATAATGGAATTGTTCCTAGCCATTCTATGCTTTTGTTCCACAATATTTTTCATATTGTTTTTTATTTTAACAATTTTAGTTTCCAGAGTCTTATACTTGTCCTCAATGTCATCATCTCTCATTCCAATATTGTTCTTTTTCTATTTTCCTTCTTCATTGCTCAGAGCATACAACTTCAATTCTAGTTCCTCCAACTTGCTTTTTAGAACCCTATTTTTAAGATTAATATCATTAATTTCATGATAGGCCCATTTCATAACCTTGAAAATATCACCAACTGATCTGTATAGGATCTAGACTAAATTGCAGAAATGAATGCTTAACTTTTACAATGCTTTTACAATGATTATTCCAAGTTAATTAAATCAAAATTAACTTATGGAAATAACAAAATGAAAGTAATAACAAGGTGATTATAACAGAAAGGAAGGAAAGGAGAGAAAGAAAGAGAGAGAAGAAGAGAAGTGCAAACAGTTGATAACGGAGTTGTCACGAAAGTGACTACGTCTCCGGTCCACTCCAATAGAGAGACCGATCCGATTAACTCAAAATCGATTACAAAGAACCACAATCATTCTCCAAGCACTTCGGCAGCATAACAGCTTGGCGATGCGAGAATGGAATCTCTAAAGACCTCTTTCGATTATCTCCACGCTGAACCGTTACCTAAAACTGATTTTCTCTCTCACCTTACACCCCTTTTTATACAAAGAATTTTCTCAAATTGGTTACTAACCAATTGATTTGCAAATATTCACCTTATCTCTCCAAATACATAAAAATCTTTTACAATCTCCCTTTTACATAAAAAAATATTCAAAAATCCCCCTTAATCTTCATTTTAGCCCTTTATTTATTCATTTCGGGCTTTTGTTGGTTTTGGGGGTTTTGATTTAATCTTTAAAAAGATTAAAGTTTGTTTATTTTTTATAAAGCTAGAGAGTTTGTTCATATTTTATAGCTATCAGTTTAAAAACATTGTACAAAAATAACCGATGCTAAATATACACTTAAGCCATCGCATGGCTTACCGGTGGCCATGTATTTTAGTTGGCTGACGGTCGGGGGTTCAACCCGGACCGCTGGCTTTTAATAGCCAATTTTTGGCCGCTTTGTAACAAAACGTAACCATCGCTATCAATAGTATAGGCCACGGATTTGGTGGAACGGTAGGGTGCCAAGTCTGGAGATGGTATGTTGGGGGTTCGAATCCCTCAACAATCATTTTTAACAAACCAACAACCGCCGCGGAGAGGGAGGAAAACCGGTTGCCACGTGTCGCACCAGGAGGGTGCAACGTGGCGAGATTTAACTGGCAGAGAGAACAAACTGTACGCTGATGTGTCTGACAAGTGGCATGCTGACTGATCTACAAATTGGTGACGTGGAAGCCGACATGGAGGTGACGTGTCATATGACGTGGCTTGCTGACTGGGCGGTGACGTGGCATGCTGATTGGACTGCCAACTGTACTTGCCACGTCAATGCTGACTGTGTACGGATGCCACGTGTCGTGATCTGATTGGTTCCGTACAACACTGATAGGGAAGCCACATGTCAGAACTTGGTTCGGCCACTTCATCATCCGTACAGTATGGAATGCTGACGTTAGCATCCGTACGGTCCACCTCAACAAGTCAACTGCAAACTTTGACCGCTGATAAGTTGAGCCTCCTATGTCAGATTTCGACTAAATGAGTTGCGTTGGAAAGCTTGCGATGAGCTCTTCCCGATGATGCCAACTTCGACAACTTTTGATGACATCATTTTTTTCGCTTCCTGGACGCCCTCTGATTCCGGTTTGACCCAAGGTTTGACTGGCCATAACTTGCACAAACAGACTCCTTTTTGCTCTGTTCGAGTTGCGTTGGAACCAGGACGCTGAGATATTTCTGATGGTGCTGATTCTGGAGAGAAATGAGACACTTCAATTTTCACTAAAAAATGTCCACCGGATCAGGCCTCCCCACTGAAGACCTTTTGGACCTCCAAAAGTGGCATTTATTCTGACAATAAGTGAGGACTTGGCCTCCCCACTTGCCCTGTATCCTATGTACATCTGAAAACCTGACTCACAAGTACAATGAAGACTGCAACAATGTTGTTGAACATAAACATTATTGTATCACTTCCATAAGCTTCTACATCAATTGTCGTAGCCACTAACCAAAAAAAATTGACTAGCATCAAGCTGAACAACAATGCAGAAATGAAAGAAAATAAGTCAACAACATATCGATCCTTCACAATAGGAACATTATTACCCAAGGATCCATCAATGCTTTCAATAATCATTTTCTCATGTTGTACTGCAAGTGCATCCTGCAACATCTGACCCTGGTTAGCTACTCCAAGTTCAAGTTCAGAACCACCTGTACTAACAGACATAAGAGTTAACTCTTTACTTGCATTAATTACCCTCTTTAACTGCCCTGTGTTTGCAAAAGATTGATCAGTCTTACTCTTGTGAGAATGTACAATATACTTAATGCCATCTTTAAATAAGTGATAATGATTTTGTTGCCTATAGAAAATAGCTTTCCTGTCATATAAATAAGGGCTTCCAAGCACTATTCCACAGATATCCAATGGAACTACATCAAACTGTACTTCATCCACAAACTTAGTAGTGATTGTGAATCTTAAGGTGCATTGTCTTGTTACTTGCAGCTTATCATTTTCACAAATCCAGCCTAGTGGATAAGGTTTCTTAAGTTGTGTAGTTTTTAACCCCAAGTTCTTTACAAAACTTTCTGAAATTAAATTAACCTGAGATCCACTATCTATGAGTGCATCAATTTTATTATTCTTAGCAACAACCCTTAAATGAAAAAGCTCATTCCTTTTTACATCTTCATGGAAATCATTAACTGTAGATGAAGAAGCACAACTAGCAACAGAAACACCGGAAATAGGAGTTTTACCTTTTAGACCCATTGTTGTTATCTTAGTCTCATCATCCGAATCTGAACCAAGATCCATAACAACATTTGTGGATTTTTCCTTACCCTTCTGTTTCTGATTACGTCTTTGAGCCCACTTAGGCCTCAGTTCTGGATGCAACTACCAACAGTGTTCTTCATCATGACCCTTCCTGTCACAATGAGAGCAAGCAAGTTTCTCATCCTTCTTAACTGTAGCTGCCTTCTTTCCTTTCCCTGTCTCTGCATTCTTAGAAGATTTCTTTACATCATTATCAACCTTATCAATAAAAGATCCTTTACCCCTTGACTCTAAGTGTGTAGCTTGAACAGACACTTCATCCAGATTACAAGGGTTCAATACCAAAATGGAATGCCTAAGGTAGGAATGCAAACCTCCTATGTACTTCAACAACGTGTCCTGGGTATACAAAGGAACATTCAAAGCAATAGCCCTCTTCCTGAATTCATGGGTGTAATCTTGGATAGTTTGACCCTTCCCTTGCCTAAACATTTTCCAATCCATCATTAACTGCTGCA
Source organism: Sequoia sempervirens (assembly GCA_007258455.2). Taxonomy (NCBI): domain Eukaryota; kingdom Viridiplantae; phylum Streptophyta; class Pinopsida; order Cupressales; family Cupressaceae; genus Sequoia; species Sequoia sempervirens. Next base: position 3,331 of record VDFB02284195.1, on the reverse strand, counting down.
TATGTCCTAAGGGATAAAACTGCTTCTTAAGAGCATTAACAAATTCTGCCCAAGTTAAACTAACTGTACCATGTTGTGAAACTTCTGCCTTAGACTTACTCTCCCACCAGGTTAAGGCTGTACCTCCTAAACGAAGAGTAGCTAATTGGATCCTATCAACATCATCAAATAGGTTCTGGACTCTACAATACACATCTATTTGTTGAATCCAATCATCCAATTTCTCAGCATTAAGTTCACCACAATATTTAGGCAAATCAAATTTTACATCCAATTTAATTTTAGGCTTATACCCACTCTTGAAAGGATTAGAAGAAATAGAATGAATAGAAGATGGAGAAGAAGGAGAAGGAGAAGAGGGAGGAGAAGAAGAAAAGGGGTGATTTGGTTGCTTGCCACCATCTCCATGTTGTTTCCCTTTCTTGTCTTCATGAGCATCTTGCTTCGATGAACCTTCTTCACGTTCCTTCCGTTCTTGTCTCTCCTGAAAAAGTATGTCCACCTTTGCCTTTATCTCGAGGAATGCTCTTCGAAACTCCTGCTCACTGATTTCTTCAGGAACCTCCATTCCAGAAACTGACATCTTTGGAAATGTTCTACGTTTCCCGATCTCAGGATTAAAGTCTTCGATCTTGCCTTCACCCTTCTGAATCCTGGATCTCATTAGCATTCAATAACAACAAATAACTGCAATAAAAGTCAACTGAGCTCTGATACCAACTTGATCTATATAGGATCTAGACTAAATTGTAGAAATAAATGCTTAACTTTTAGAATGCTTTTACAATGATTATTCCAAGCTAATTAAATCAAAATTAACTTATGGAAATAACAAAATGAAAGTAATAACAAGGTGATTATAACAGAAAGGAAGGAAAGGAGCGAAATAAAGAGAGAGAAGAAGAGAAGTGCAAACAGTTGATAACGGAGTTTGTCATGAAAGTGACTACGTCTCTGGGTCCACTCCAATAGAGAGACCGATCCGATTAACTCCAAAATCGACTACAAAGCACCACAATCATTCTCCAAGCACTTTGGCAGCATAACAACGCTCTGACATGCAAGAATGGAATCTCTACAAGACCTCTCTTTCGATTATCTCGACAGCTTCAAGACTTTGTTACGTGAAAGAAAACTTGATTTTCTCTCTCACCTTACACCCCTTTTTATACAAAGAATTTTCTCAAATTGGTTACTAACCAATTGATTTGCAAATATTCACCTTATCTCTCCAAATACATAAAAATATTTTACAATCTCCCTTTTACATAAAAAAATCTTCAAAAATCCCCCTTAATCTTCATTTTAGCCCTTTATTTATTCATTTCGGGCTTTTGTTGGTTTTGGGGGTTTTGATTTAATCTTTAAAAAGATTAAAGTTTGTTTATTTTTTATAAAGTTAGAGAGTTTGTTCATATTTTATAGCTATCGGTTTAAAAACATTGTACAAAAATAACCGATGCTAAATATACATTTAAGCCATTGCATGGCTTACTGGTGGCCATGTATTTTAGTTGGCCGGCGGTCGGGGGTTCAACCCCGACCGCTGGCTTTTAATAGCCAATTTTTGGCCGCTTTGTCACAAAACGTAACCATCGCTATCAATAGTATAGGCCACGGATTTGGTGGAATGGTAGGGTGCCAAGTCTGGAGATGGTATGTTGGGGGTTCAAATCCCTCAACAATCATTTTTAACAAACCGACAACCGCCGCGGAGAGGGAGGAAAACCGGTTGCCACGTGTCGCACCAGGAGGGTGCAACGTGGCGAGATTTAACTGGCAGAGAGAACAAACTGTACACTGATGTGTCTGACAAGTGGCATGCTGACTGATCTACGAATTGCTGACGTGGAAGCCGACGTGGAGGTGACGTGTCATATGACGTGGCTTGCTGATTGGGCGGTGACATGGCATGCTGATTGGACTGCCAACTGTACTTGCCATGTCGATGCTGACTGTGTACGGATGCCACGTGTCATGATCTGATTGGTTCCATACAATGCTGACAGGGAAGCCACATGTCAGAACTTGGTTCGGCCACTTCATCATCCGTACAGTACGGAATGCTGACGTCAGCATCCGTACGGTCCACCTCAACAAGTCAACTGCAAACTTTGACCGCTGATAAGTTGAGCCTCCTATGTTGGATTTCGACGAAACGAGTTACGTTGGAAAGCTTGCGACGAGCTCTTCTCGATGATGCCGACTTCGACAACTTTTGATGACATCATTTTTTTCACTTCCTGGACGCCCTCTGATTCTGATTTGACCCAAGGTTTGACTGGCCATAACTTGCACAAACGGACTCCTTTTTGCTTTGTTCGAGTTGCATTGGAACCAGGACGCTGAGATCTTTCTGATGGTGCTAATTCTGGAGAGAAACGAGACACTTCAATTTTCACTAAAAAATGTCCACCGGATCACCAACAGCACTTCTAGTAGAGGCAAGGATATCTCCAGACTAATCTCAGTCTAAAATGAGGTTAAAATCATCTGACTTAGGGGAGCTGGTAAATTTGGTACCATCATCTTTGAAAGAGGCAGGAGGGGTAGAGACCAAGTTTTTGCTAGCTTCAGGGTTCTCATTTTTGTCCTCCAGAGAGTCCGTAGAGTAGGAAACCAACTTATTGGTAGGGGAACCCTTGAGAGTGGGATTTTTTAAAGGAACTAGGCAGCTGGGGTAAATCTCAGGGTTAGCTTTTGTGAGTTGGGGTTTACAAAGCTGGGTTTTCTTACTAGATAGGACAGGGGATGGATGGGCTTCAACAATTCTCTCTGGGTTAGGCTTAGAATGATTCTCGGAACCACCACTATTCGTATCATAGTGCTCAGATGCTATGGAGGCAATTGGTTTAGATAAAGTTGGCATGCTTTGAAAATTTTCATAGATTAAACTAATAAGACTAGGATGAAGACTAGGGTATCTCCTGGGATTTTTCTTGTGGTCCTCAAGGCTATTGCTTAATGAATAGAACAAATAATGAGGCCGAGAAATTTGTACCTTATGGTGGAAGTGGTTAAGGAGAGCAAAATGATGACCATAAACTTTTGTGAATTTCCTGTCCAAGGTAATATACTCCATTATGACATGAAGCACCTTTCTCTAAAGCACCTTGATGGTGTCGATTTCAAAATAGCTATTGGAAAATTTGACTAGTTTTATTTTCTCCTTTTCTTTCTTACAGAATTTGATTACCGCCTCGTCTAAAAACCTTTTATCATGATAAAACTTCATGCTCTCAGTGGGAATTCCAGTCACCTCTCCTATGATTTTCTCATCTAGTTTCACCTTTCTCCCAAAGAGGAATATTTCTCCATTATTCCAGTTCTT